>JAREIS010000380.1:677500-705000 GCA_030060385.1 Muscicapa striata striata | reverse complement strand
ATTTGAGATTTTTCCAGCAGTTCTGCTGTCCCAGAGTTTCATTCCGAGCTTTTGGCTGGATAAGTTCAGTTTGACAGAAATAGGGACAGGGTTCACATGCCTTAAATTGATTAACCTTGATCAAAGATATTGAATATATTTTAAAAAGTATCTCTTCTGGGAGTTTGTCCCCTTGATTTTTCTTCTTGATTTTTCCCCTTGATTTTTCTTCTCTGTGTTGCAGCCCAGAATTCCGGAGTTAATTTTCCTTGGATGGAGGGACAAGAAGGGAAATCAAGGTGCTGCTTGGATTTTTTCCGGGTGGAATGGCAGCTTAGTGAGGCACTTCTTGTGCGCTTCGTATGAAATATGAAATAATAAAATGAAATAATTTCCTTTCTCTGAGCCACAAATTATGGAATGGAATGAAAGCTGGATGCAATCCTCACTCAGGACCACAACAGGAGTTGGTGTTTGGGAAAATCCTGGGCACATCCCCCATCCCTGGCCCTGCTTTTCCTGCAGAACTGCTTTTCTCACTTCCACCTCCAGGTGTTAAATGTCCCTGCAAGACTTTAAAGGACTCGACCCCTTTTTATCCCCCGCTGAGCACTCATGGAAAAGAGAGAATTCAGCAACAAGTTCTGGGTTTTGTTCTCAAGTCATAAATTGTTGTGTTCACTCTTTTTGACTCATAAAATCATGGAAATGACAGAAGATTTGGGCTGGGAGAGACTTTAAATCCCATTTAATCCCAGCCCTGCCATGGCAGGGACATCTCCCACTGTCCCAGGCTGCTCCAGCCCCAGTGTCCAACCTGGAACTGAACATTCCAGGGATCCAGGGGCAGCCACAGCTGCTCTGGCAATTCCATCCCAGCCCCTGCCAGGGAACAATTCCTAATTCCCAAGATCCCATCTAATACTGGGAAAGCCATTCCCTGTGTCCTGTCCCTCCATCCCCTGTGTCCTGCCCCCCTCCATTCCCTGTGTCCTGTCCCTCCATCCCCTGTGTCCTGTCCCTCCATTCCCTGTGTCCTGCCCCTCCATTCCCTGTGTCCTGTCCCCTCCATTCCCTGTGTCCTGTCCCCCTCCATCCCCTGTGTCCTGTCCCCCTCCATTCCCTGTGTCCTGTCCCTCCATTCCCTGTGTCCTGCCCCTCCATTCCCTGTGTCCTGTCCCCCTCCATTCCCTGTGTCCTGTCCCCCTCCATTCCCTGTGTCCTGCCCCTCCATTCCCTGTGTCCTGCCCCTCCATTCCCTGTGTCCTGTTCCCCTCCATTCCCTGTGTCCTGCCCCTCCATCCCTCGGGAATTGTCTCTCCCCACCCTTCCAGGGAACAATTCCTGCCCAATATCCCAGCTCTGCCTTCCTTCAGTTTTAGGAGTCCCTCCTTGTCCTGTTCCCCTCTTTCCTCATTCCTGTGCTGTGCCCATCTCTGCCCCTGCATTATTTGCTGGATTGCATCTCCTGCAGCGCCTCTCCTGATCAGGAATCCTCCAGCTGCAGACAAACCTTCCTCTTTGTCCTGAGAACCAAAACCACCCAACTGCCCCTCCGTGGCTGACAGTGACATTAAAACTGCATCCCATGCATGTGAGGATCTCTGTGGCACCAACCCTGAGCTCTCGGCTCCAACTTCCTCAGGTTATCTTAAACAAGCAGAGCAGCCACCAGTGAAAAAGGTCATTTATTACACAGCACATCTTATTCCAAAGCACATCAGTCTCAAAGGGAATGGCAAAGCAATGGCAAAGCAGCAGCAATAAGGGAATGGCTTGAAGCTCGTGGCTAAAAGCGCTGTGAAAAACACGGTCACTGTCTCGGGAGAATGAAAAGGTTTAATAAAGAGACAAGAGGAGACAAAATATAAAGCAAAGGGTAAAAAGGGCCGGGTGCTTGGCATGCTGCCAGGAGCACACCCTGCTAAGGGAACACCCCTTTAAATACGTTTACAGTCCATCCATTTGTTACATACTCATAGACCTTCATGCACAGTCAATTATTTCTGGGAACTGTTTAGCATGGCCACACCTCGGGTCTGCCTTTTTAGAGCACGCGTGTTTCTTGGCCTGTGGTTTTATTTCTCCTTTTATTGCTTGTAATTTGGGTGGTGGTCCAGGCCTTTTGCAGTCGGTTGAGTGTTGATAATTGTTGTGTCAGCTCCGGGGCCCCATCACCTGTTCACGGGCTGTTATCTTGACTGGGCAGGTAATTTAAGCACTATCTCTAAAAACTCATGTCTAACTTTTACTGTTAACAAGACTATATCCATATAGAAATGCTATTTTAACATTATACATATAGCATTTATCCCAATACTTGCAAAGAGCCAACAACATGTCATACATTTATCACAGCTCCAACTCTCCCCAGCACAAACTCTTATACAGGATTTTCCCAACAAGCTGAGACACAAACTCGGAGCAGCACTCCTTAACCTGTCAGAATTCTGGTTTCTCAGCACACCAGGTTAGTACAGAGCTGCACATCCACCCTGCCTTGTTCTGTCTGAGAAATGTCAGCAATATTCTCACTACAGCTCTGTTATGACTAAGTTCTGTCTGTGTTTCACCTTCACTAGAACTCACTCTGCTACTCTGCCATTTGAAACCTTTCACTTACTGAAAGCATTAGAGCTCACCCTAAAATCACTGACTGACTTTACTTAAATGTCTACTTTATGTGTGAGTGGCTTAATGTACTTCAATCCATCCAAAGGCTTTAATTCCATCCCTGCACTCTGATTTCTCTCTGCAGAATTCAGAGACCCCCGACTCACTGACTCCAGCCCAGGAGTTCTTGGGTTTCCAGCCATGGAAATGGCAGCCCCTCATTCCCCTCCAGGCCGGCATTAAATGCAGATTTGCAGGGAGGGCTGAGCAGGGCTGGAGCCCAAATCCGCAGGAACAATGCCGTGGGATTTGTGCAGCCTCCGAGCTGAGGATGGGAGAGCATTAACTGCTCGTGCTCAATGTGTTATTGACTCGGAGCAAACAGCTCCTTTGAAAGGCCCTACAAAGTGTTAGTGGCCAATAATCCACGGCAAACACACAAAGAGCGACACTGTGACAGTCGGGACAAAAGGGACAGAGAGGGTGCAGATAATGAATCATTAATGACCAGGAGCGCTGCGCTGCCCCGACGGAGGGGAAGGGAGCGCTGGAGCTCCTGCATGGGCTGGGGACACCGGACTGGGGACACCGGGCTGGGGACACCGAGCTGGGGACACCGGGCTTGCTCTGGGGACACCGGGCTGGGGACACCGAGCTGGGGACACCGGGCTGGGGACACCGGGCTTGCTCTGGGGACACCGGGCTGGGGACACCGAGCTGGGGACAGAGGGCTAGGGACACCGGGCTGGGGACAGCGGGCTGGGGACAGCGGGCTGGGGACACCGGGCTTGCTCTGGGGACACCGAGCTGGGGACACCGGGCTGGGGACACCGGGCTTGCTCTGGGGACACCGAGCTGGGGACACCGGGCTGGGGACAGAGGGCTAGGGACACCGGGCTGGGGACACCGAGCTGGGGACAGAGGGCTAGGGACACCGGGCTGGCTCTGGGGACACTGAGGGAAAGCTCCTTTCCTTGGAAATGGTTCCTTTCCCTGGGGATGGTTCCTGGTTCCTTTCCCGGGGATGGTTCCTGGTTCCTTTCCCTGGGGATGTGGCTCCTCCTGCATTCCCAGATCCAGAGATCATCCCAAGGTTCTCACTGCAGCTTTGTGCCACGAGGATTTGTTTTGGAAGGCAAGGCCAGCAGCAGAGAGCTGGGGAAAGGAAAAGGTCTCCTTTCTCCTCCTTTTCCTCTCCTTTTCCTCTCCTTTTCTGCTCCATTTCTTCTCCTTCCTTCTCCTGCCTTTTCCTTTCTTCCCTTTTTCTTCTCATTTCTTCTCCATTCTCCTCCTTTCTCCTCCTTCCTCTTCCTTCCTTCTCCTTTATTTTCCTTTCTTCTCCTTTCTTCTTTCTTTCTTCTCCTTCTTTTCTTCTTCTCTTTTTCTTCCCCTTTCGTCTCCTTTTCTTCACCTTTCTTCTTCTTTTCTTCCCCTTTCTTCTTCCTTCCCCTTTCTTCTCCTTTCTTCTTCTTCTTCCCCTTTCTTCTCCTTTATTTCTTCTCCTTTATTTCTTCTCCTTTATTTCTTCTTTATTTCCCCTTTCTTCTCCTTTCTCCACCCTTCTCCTCTGTTCTCCTTTCACGAGTTTTCCCCATGGTTTTGGTTGTGGCCAGCTCACCCCATAAAACTGTGCTCAGCTCACCTGCACTTACCAGAGGAGAGAAGGGAATCTTCCCCATCTTTCAAAGAGTATAAAACAGCAGCAGCTAATTCATTTTTACTCAGTATAACCAAAATTTCCTGATTTACCTGAACAGAAAATCCCAGATTTTCCAAGGGAGTTGGCAATTCCTTAAAAGCAAAGATCAGCTCAAACCCCAAGTGCCGAGAGGAATAAAAAATCACAGGAAAATCAGAGAAGATTTTGGGTTGGGATGATCAGATTTTGGGTTAAAGCTGATTAGTGCCACTTTCCACTGTCCCAGGCTGCTCCACCCTGGCCTTGGACACCTCCAGGGATGGGGACCCCAAATCTCCCTGGGCAGCTCCTGCCAAGTTCTCTCCACCCTTCCCGTGGAGAAATTCCTGCTGAGAACCACCCTGTGTGACTGCAGCTGCTCCCACACGTCCATGCCATTCCTTCCTCCTTTCAGATTTGTAAATTTAAAATTTCCAAGCTGGCCAGTGTGAGATGTGTGCAGGAAAAGACTGAGGGCTGTTATTGTGAAGGCAAAGCCATGCTGGTTGCCTTGTTTAGGAATTCAGATGGGTGAGGGACTTTGAGACTCTTGAAAATGATTTTATTTCAGCTGAGAAAAAGGTGAAGGACAAAAGTGAGGCGGTGACTGTGAGTCTGAAAGGTGGCAGATGCTCGGTGTGAAATGGGGGCACTGCTGCAGCCAGGGCTGACAACCAACAATTCCTGCAATTTTGGGATGAAATGCCAGTGGTGGAGTGTCCATCCCTGCAGGTGTCACCTGCACGTGGCACTCAGAGCTCTGGGTGGGGACAAGGTGGGGACAGGGCACAGCTGGGACTGCCTGGGCTGGCATTTGGGATTCTCCAGCCCCAGGATTTGGGATTTACATTCCTTTCACCAAACCCCACCTGAACTCTCAGCACTCATTTGGTCTCCACAGGCAGCACCTCTCTGCAATCAGATTAAATTCATCAGATTTTGATTCCCATTCCCAGAGCTCTGACATGTGGGAAGCTTTCCCAGTCCCTCCCTTCTCCCAGACATTTGTGGATACAGAACCATTATTTCAAACTCTTTCTTCCCAAAGCTTTCTAAAAAAGCTCCAGGTCCACGAGGCTTTTTAAACGCTCCAGTTCTAGATAGTTTCATATTTTATTTTCTTATCTGACACCTTGTATGGAAAAATTAAAAATCCCCCATAATGCTGGAGACATTCTGCAGCATTCACAGAGACTTTTGCATCAGGATGCTTCCAAACCTTTTAAAATCATCAATCCCTCGAACATTTCTGCTCCTGCTTGGGGATTTGGGAATTTGGGACTCAGGAATGGTTCTGGTGTGTGAGGGCTGGAAAATGAGGAGATGGTTCTGTGCTGATTGAGCAGAGCTCCTCCTGGGCTCCATCCCTCCCTCCCCATCTGAACGAGCCCTGCAGCTCCTCGCTGGGCTGGAGCAGGACAGGGACAGGGACAGGAGCCACCACAGGTCACAGGTCACCGAGCAGCGTTTTCCCGGCAGCGTTTCAGCTCCAGAGCCGCTCTCGCTGCTTCCCCTGAGCTGGAAACGTCAGGAAAATCAATCCACAAACACCCGGGTTCATGTCCGAAAAGGAGACAGAGGAGTCCTTTTGGCTTTATTGGAATAGAGGGAGAGGCCATGGGACATTCCCCTGGGGTCTCTCCAATTTTTGGAGGACTCAGCCTCCTTTTATCCCAATTTCCCGGCGCTTTTCCCTCTGTCTCTCCCCATCGGTGCTTGAGAGGCACAGACTTCCCGGAACGCCTGACACCTGAGATTCCCCTCTAATGTCCAACCCTCCCTTTTCATTTTTAATTCTTACATAATTCATAGTTTTCCCCCGTTGCTTCTTTCACCTTTCAATACCCAATTTCATTTCTCAGCAAACCTACAGTTTATTTGTAAAGGCAAAGATCTTTTCCCATCCATCCATCAGTGGAATCCATCCCATTGTTTCTTTTCTCTCTCAGTGCTGGTTTGATCTCCCAGCAGAGCCACAGCTCGTTCGCAAAGACAAATCCCACATTCCTCTCCAGGGGACCCTCCCTGGCCGGGGGTGTCCCGGTGTCCCCAGCGCGGGGACACTGCGCTGGCAGGGACAGAGCTCAGGTGACATCCCGGCCTCGCCCAGGGCTGTTGCTGCCTCTGCTTCCCGGGCTGGCCCTGGGCCGGGCTGGGCGGGTTATTTGAATGATTTTATTTTATTTTAATGATTTTGTATTATTTTAATTATTTTATTTTATTTTAATGATTTTATTTTATTTTAACTATTTGATTTTATTTTAATAGTTTTATTTTATGTTAATTATTTGATTTTAATGACTTAATTTTATTTTAATTATTTGATTTTATGTTAATTATTTGATTTTATTTTAATAGTTTTATTTCATTTTAATTATTTGATTTTTAATAGTTTAATTTTATTTTAATGACTTAATTTTATTTTAATTATTTGATTTTATTTTAATTATTTTATTTTATTTTAATGATTTGATTTTATTTTAATGATTTTATTTTATTTTAACTATTTTATTTTATTTTAATTATTTTATTTTATTTGATTTTATCTTAATAATTTAATTTTATTTTAATGATTTTATTTTATTGTAATAATTTTTATTTTATTTTAATTATTTTATTTTATTTTAATTATTTGATTTTAATGATTTGATTTTAATTATTTGATTTTATTTTAATAATTTTATTTTATTTTAATGATTTGATTTTAATGATTTGATTTTATTTTAATATTTTTATTTTAATGATTTGGTTTTATTTTAATGCCAGCTGCCCCCTGCCAGCCCCATCTGCTCCAGGTAAATCGTGCAGAGGATTTGTCCCCTTGGCAGAAACCGGGACAAACCGGGATAAACTGGGATAAACTGAGATAAACTGGGATAAACTGGGATAAACTGAGATAAACTGGGATAAAATGGGATAAACTGGGATATACCGGGATAAACTGGGATAAACTGAGATAAACTGGGATAAACCGGGATAAACTGAGATAAACTGGGATATACCAGGATAAATTGGGGTAAACTGGGACAAACTGGGACAAACTGGGGTCAACTGGGATAAACCAGGGTAAACCAGGATAAACCGGGATAAACTGAGATAAACTGAGGTAAACTGGGATAAACCAGGATAAACTGGGACAAACTGGGGTAAAATGGGATAAACCGGGATAAACAGGGATCAACCAGGATAAACCGGGATAAACCAGGATAAACAGGGATAAACTGGGATCAACCAGGATAAACTGGGATAAACCAGGATAAACCAGGATAAACCGGGACAAGGCCGGATAAACCGGGACTAGGCCAGGATAATGCCGGGATAAACTGGGACAATGCTGGAATAAACAGGGATAAACTGGGATAAACCAGGATAAACCAGGATAAACCTGGAGGACAACACCAGGATAAACTGGGATAACTGGGATAAACAGGGATAAACAGTGATAAACCAGGATAAACCAGGATAAACAGGGATAAACAGGGATAAACTAGGACAACGCCGGGATAAACCGGGATAAAACAGGATAAACCAGGACAATGCTGGGAGAAACTGGGAGAAACCAGAACAAAGCTGGGATAAACTGGGATAAAGCCAGGATAAACTGGGATAAACCTGGACAACGCCAGGATAAATAAACCAGGATAAATCGGGACAAGGCCAGGATAAAGCAGGATAGATCCAGGATAATGCCAGGATAAACTGGGACAATGCTGGGAGAAACTGGGAGAAACTGGGATAAACCAGGACAGGACAACACCAGGATAAACTGGGATAACCTGGGATAAACTGGGATAAACCAGGACAATGGTGGGATAAACTGGGATAAAACCAGGATAAACCAGGATAATTCTGGGATAAACTGGGATAACTCTGGGATAAACCGGGATAATGCTGTGCCAGAGATAGGTTTTTTTTTTTTTTTTGTTAGATGTTTATTAATTTTTATCTATATTACAGTGAGTTTTACAGTATTTTAAGGTAACAAACTACAAATGGAGACATCTCTCTCTCTCTCTCTCTCAAGGTTCTTAAAGGGAAAACTGCCCAATTAAGCAATGGCACTTAAATTATTTTAC
This sequence comes from Muscicapa striata striata, assembly GCA_030060385.1. NCBI lineage: Eukaryota > Metazoa > Chordata > Aves > Passeriformes > Muscicapidae > Muscicapa > Muscicapa striata. The sequence continues at coordinate 696,654 of JAREIS010000380.1, read as the reverse complement.
TTTTAATTTAATAACTAATTACTTGTGGCCTGTAATGCGGATTTTTTTATTTAATTACAAAACATCACCCAGACTTAGGAAGAAAAAGGTAAAGAAGAAGGACAAAACTTCTGCCTTAAAACTTCCATTTTGCTTTATATATTTTATTATATTCTAAAACCTTAAATTCTAAATTTGTGACTAGGTGATATTACACACTTCTATTTAAACTATTCACCCATAATCTTAGTTTTATTTCTTAATTTTGGAAGCTTCTCCACAGCCTTAGGTTAAAAGTAGTATTTTTGGGGGGTTAGTGCTTATCAGTACAGAAATTTTTGGTGAGCAGGGTTCCAACCCCTGAGCTCCCTTTCCATGGGGAAATCCCTGCTGCTGCCCACCCTGAGCTGTTCCCTCTCCTCCTGTCCCTGTTCCTGTCCCTGTCCCTGTCCTTGTCCCCCCTGATCTCCTGGCACACATTATCTGCTCATGGGCAGCTTTAAACCAGCTGGGGCAATCATCTTTATCTTTGCCACAGCCCATCCTCCCTCCAGGAGAGATCTCCTGTTCATGGCCAGTGAGTCCCAGGGCATGGCTGATAAAATTCCATCATCCCATGGGAGATGCTCCAGCCAGGGCAGGAGCCAAGCCTTTCCTACCCAGAGAAAAACTGACATTTGGGACACCAAGGAACCTTCTTCCCACTGCATTCCAGAGGAAAGCCAGACCTTTCCACATCATCCCTGCACCTTCAGAGGAAACTGCACCTTCTCCAGGAGCACTGCTCCAGCTGAGCCACATCTGCCACTGCAGGAGGATGCAGCCACCATGGAATGGGACTGTGCCAACACCCTGACTGACTGACGGGTGTCAGCTTGGATTCTGACTCTGGCAGGGTTTGGGATTGTTCTTTGTAATCCTGCATTTCTATTTTAATTTTCCTAGTCAAGAACTGTTATTCCTAATTCCCATCTCTTTGCCTGAGAGCCCTTGAATTTCAAAATGATAATAATTTGGAGGGAGGGGGTTTCCATTCTCCATTTCAAAGAGAAGTTCCTGCCTGTACTGACAGACACCTGTCCTTCACACCAGGACAGCTGCACTGCAGGAGATCCTTGTCCAGCCACAGCATCCCCCTGTTCCCCTCAGAGCCCTTCCTGCTCCCCCTGGGAGCTGCACTCACAGGGAGCCAAGGGGTGATGAGGACCAGCCTGGGGACACTTCTGGGACACTGAATAATCACCCCAGTGCAACCAGTCCCTATTTGAGACTTGACTTTGTGACCCACACCCAGATATTTGGGCTTGTTGGGGCTGTGAGGTGGGGAAGCTCTGGAGGGGCCACAGGAGGAGCTGAGGTCAGCTCTGATCTCTGCTCCTGGTACAGGGACAGCACCCAGGGAGTGCCAGGAGGGATTTGGGATGGATTTTAGGGTGGATTTTAGGGCAAGGTTCTGCCCTCAGAGGGTGCTGGGCACTGCCCAGGGAATGGGCACAGCCCTGAGGCTGCCACAGCTCCAGGAGCTGCCAGGGATGCCCAGGCTGGGATTTTGGGGGTCTGGGCAGGGCAGGGCTGGGACTGGGTGATCCTTGGGGCAGGGATGCCCAGGCTGGGATTTTGGGGGGGCAGGGCAGGGCAGGGTGGGACTCTGATCCTTGGGGGTCCCTTCCAGCTCAGGACATCCCATGATTCTGTGATCAATTCTTATTTTTTTAGGATTGAAACCAAGTACCTCAAAGGAGCAAATTTGGAAGAAGTTTCAAATCTCCTGAGTGGGAAGGAACCCACAAGAACCACCCAACTCCCATCCTGGCTGACTTCACTCCCACTCTGGAGCAGGGAGTGCTGCAAACATGGGAAAATGCAGCACAGACGGTGCTTGGAAGCTCCAGGGCAGAGTTTTGCATTTCTGTGGAACGAAGGAAGGAGCAGCTCTGCTCTGGAAGCTGCAGCAGGGGAGGGGGGGCAGCCCCGGGTGGGCAGGGCCCCCCAAAATGTCACTATGAACCTGTCCCTGTCCCTGGAAGTGTCACTGTAACCCTGTCCCTGAAAGTGTCACTGTAACCCTGTCCCTGTCCCTGAAAGTGTCACTGTAACCCTGTCCCTGGAAGTGTCACCATGAACCTGTCCCTGTCCCTGAAAGTGTCACTGTAACCCTGTCCCTGTCCATGGAAATGTCACCATGAACCTGTCCCTGTCCCTGGAAGTGTCACTGTAACCCTGTCCCCGTCCCTGGAAGTGTCACTATAACCCTGTCCCTGCTCCTGGAAGTGTCACCATAACCCTGTCCATGGAAATGTCACCATAAACCTGTCCCTGTCCCTGGAAGTGTCACTATAACCCTTTCCTTGGCCATGGAATTGGCACTATAACCCTGTCCCTAAAAGTGTCACAGTAACCCTGTCCCTGGAATTGTCACCATAACCCTGTCCCTGCTCACACAGGTGTCACTATAACCCTGTCCCTGTCCCTGGAATTGTCACCATAACCCCGTCCCTGCCCACAGAGGTGTCACCATAACCCTGTCCCTGCTCACACAGGTGTCACTATAACCCTGTCCCTGTCCCTGGAATTGTCACCATAACCCTGTCCCTGCTCACACAGGTGTCACTATAACCCTGTCCCTGTCCCTGGAATTGTCACCATAACCCTGTCCCTGCCCACACAGGTGTCACTATAACCCTGTCCCTGGAATTGTCACCATAACCCTGTCCCTGCCCACAGAGGTGTCACCATAGCCCTGTCCCTGCTCACAGAGTGAACTCAGAGCTGCATTCCCGTGCTGTGGGGAGCAGTGTCTGGCTAAAGAGCCCCCAGCCAGCCTGGGCTTGTCTTGTGGCCAAGTGTGACAGGTCACACGGGTGTCAAAGCTCTGACTTTGTTTGTCTGGGCTTCCTGTGGCGTCAGCATGACTGAGAAACCAGAAACCAGAAACCAGAAACCAGAAACCAGAAACAACTTTCAGCTGCCACCTTATTTCTGCACAAACTCTGCTGCTCCAACCTCCAGCAGCTTCCCAGAGGAGCCCTGGGAAGCCCTGGAGTTTGGTGTGTCCTGGTGCTGCTCTGGGCTTTGTGTTTGGTGTGTCCTGGTGCTGCCCTGGGCTTTGTGTTTGGTGTGTCCTGGTGCTGCTCTGGCCCTTGTTTGTGTTTGGTGTGTCCTGGTGCTGCCCTGGGCTTTGTGTTTGGTGTGTCCTGGTGCTGCTCTGGGCTTTGTGTTTGGTGTGTTCTGGTGCTGCTCTGGCCCTTGTTTGTGTTTGGTGTGTCCTGGTGCTGCCCTGGGCTTTGTTTGTGTTTGGTGTGTCCTGGTGCTGCTCTGGCCCTTGTTTGTGTTTGGTGTGTCCTGGTGCTGCTCTGGGCTTTGTTTGTGTTTGGTGTGTCCTGGGGCTGCTCTGGGCTTTGTTTGTGTTTGGTGTGTCCTGGTGCTGCCCTGGCCCTTGTTTGTGTTTGGTGTGTCCTGGTGCTGCCCTGGCCCTTGTGTTTGGTGTGTCCTGGTGCTGCCCTGGCCCTTGTTTGTGTTTGGTGTGTCCTGGGGCTGCTCTGGGCTTTGTTTGTGTTTGGTGTGTCCTGGTGCTGCTCTGGGCTTTGTGTTTGGTGTGTCCTGGTGCTGCCCTGGCCCTTGTTTGTGTTTGGTGTGTCCTGGTGCTGCTCTGGCCCTTGTTTGTGTTTGGTGTGTCCTGGTGCTGCTCTGGGCTTTGTTTGTGTTTGGTGTGTCCTGGTGCTGCTCTGGCCCTTGTTTGTGTTTGGTGTGTCCTGGTGCTGCTCTGGGCTTTGTTTGTGTTTGGTGTGTCCTGGTGCTGCTCTGGGCTTTGTTTGTGTTTGGTGTGTCCTGGTGCTGCCCTGGGCCTTGTTTGTGTTTGGTGTGTCCTGGTGCTGCTCTGGGCTTTGTGTTTGGTGTGTCCTGGTGCTGCCCTGGGCTTTGTGTTTGGTGTGTCCTGGTGCTGCTCTGGGCTTTGTTTGTGTTTGGTGTGTCCTGGTGCTGCTCTGGGCTTTGTGTTTGGTGTGTCCTGGTGCTGCTCTGGCCCTTGTTTGTGTTTGGTGTGTCCTGGTGCTGCTCTGGGCCTTGTTTGTGTTTGGTGTGTCCTGGTGCTGCTCTGGGCTTTGTTTGTGTTTGGTGTGTCCTGGTGCTGCTCTGGCCCTGGAGGTGCTGCTGCCTCCTGCTCAAAGCTCTGAGATGGGGACAACACCTGGCCTTGGAAAGGGCCAGGAGAGATGGGGAATCCCAGCCTGGTTTGGGTTGGGAGGGAGCCCAAACCCATCTGCTGGAACTCTGGAAAATGAGAATTTCAGCCTCTCTGTGCTGCCAGGCACTGACCCCCAGAACTCTGCATTGGACCTGAGGCCCTGGAGAAGCTCCCAAAATGGGATGGTAGAACTGGGATTGTGGGTGTGCAGTTTGAATAGAAGTGTGTCACAGGGTGGGAAATTTAGAATTTAAAGTCTTAGAATATAGTGATATATAGAAATCAAGATGGAGGTGTTAGGGTGAAGGTTTTGTCCTTTTTCACCTTTTTCTTCCTGGGTCTGGGTGATATTTTATGATTGGGTATAAAAACCCACATTGTGGGTCATGGATGATTAGTTGTTGGGTTAAAAATAAAAATAATTTAGGTGTCATTTCTTAATTGGACAATTTACCCTTAAAAGGCTTTGTAAAAAGAGAAGTACATTTCCATTTTTACCTTGTTGGCTACAAGTGCTGTAGAAGTCAGTGTAATATGAATAAGAATTAATAAACAACTGAGTCAGAACAAGAAATACTCTCTCTTGTGCTTTTAATCTTGACACCAGGAAAAAAAAAAAAAAAAAAAAAAAAAAAAAAAAAAAAAAAAAGGAAAAATACAGTGGTGCCTCTTGTGCCCCACCCAGTGCCATGGCAGGGACACCTCCCACTGTCCCAGGCTGCTCCAGCCCCAATGTCCAACCTGGCCTTGGATGGAGCAAGGTCACTGTGCTGCCTGCAGTGACCTGCCAGGACCTGGGAAAGGTGCAGGGGCTGCTGCTGGAATGAACACAAAGCAGGGAGTGACAGGAGCTGGGAGCTCGGGTGAGTGGCTGGGGACAGGTGACACTTCCTGAGATCATGCAGAGCTTCCTGCTGGTGTCACACAGAGCTCTGAGCTCTGCAGCTCGTGTGGGAAACTCCCGGGGGTTCAGGCTCACATGGAAGTGGGTGCTGCTGGAGGGGTCACGTGTTCCTTGGAAAACACCTTTTGCTTTTGCTCTGGCCTCACAGAATCCCAAATCCTGGGGCTGGAGAATCCCAAATCCCAGCCCAGGCAGTCCCAGCTGTGCCCTGTCCCCACCTTGTCCCCAGCCCAGAGCTCTGAGTGCCACGTGCAGGTGACACCTGCAGGGATGATGGGCAGCCCCTGCAAATATATACATATATACATATATACATATATACATATATACATATATACATATATACATATATACATATATGCATATATACATATATATGTGTGTGTGTATATATATATATATACACATATATATATATATATATATATATATAAAATGACTGCAGCCACATTCTCAGCTTCTCTTACTTTCTGTTTCTCAGTCTCAGGATGATTCTGGTGCTGAGGAATCCCAGCTAAGAGGGGGCAGGGTCAGGGCTGCTCTTGGATTTTCCTTCTGTCTCCTGCCAGATCCTTGAGGACTGAGGTGTGAGAAACATCAGGGGACACTGAGCTAAATTCCTGCTTTTCCTATCCAGGCAAAGTGTAGAAAGAAAAGGGATCATGGAATCCCTGGGGCTGGAGAATCCCAAATGCCAGCCCAGGCAGTCCCAGCTGTGCCCTGTCCCCACCTTGTCACCCTGAGTGCCACCTCCAGGTGACACCTGCAGGGATGGGCACTGCAAACCTCCCTGGGCACTTCCAACCCCTGAGCTCCCTTTCCATGGGCAAATTCCTGCTGTGCCCACCCTGAGCCTGCCCTGGCCCAGCCTGAGGCTGTTCCCCCTCCTGTCCCTGTCCCCCCCTCCCTGCCCCTCCTGTCAGGGAGTTGTGCAGAGCCACAAGGGCCCCCCCGAGCCTCCTTTTCTCCAATTTCGATATAAAATCACAAGTTTTGTTGTGCCTTTTCTCTGTCCTGTCTCAGCCACAGAAGGGAAATGCAAACCAATCTCTCCTGGGTGTGTCAGAGGCAGGAGCAAAGCAGGTTTTGCACTCGGGGCTGACACAGCAAAACAGGACCAGCCTCGTTAGGAAAAGGTTTGAGTACAAAATTTATTTGCCTAAAACCAGAACAATTGATTTTTTTTTTTTTTTTAGGGTGATGCTGTCCCCCATTCCCTGCCATCGGTTTCCCTTTCCCTGTGAATAGGTTGGGAATGAAACGATTCTGGGGGAGGTGTTGGGATCCCACAGGCAACAATCAGCACATGTTTGGAATGAATAAAATCAGGACATTCTTGCCAAGTAGTTTCACAAATGCTCAAATATCGTCAAACAAAGACTTAATCTGGGCTCAAAGACACGTATCTCAGCAGATGTGTGTAAACCAGATCAAATCCCCCGGGAGCAGTACTTAGGAGTTATTCTTAGGCGGTGGAAGGACAAGGATGGTCCATCTGTGAATTTATTACACGAGACGAGGAGCATCAGATGAAAGTCATTGCTGGCCTGGAGGACAGCCTGGTTTGATTTTTCAGGAAGTTTAGAGGTCATTCCTAAAATCTCGGTTTAATTAAAACAGAATCCCTCCGAATGTGAGCAGAAAATCGCATGGGGAGCCTCTCCTTTCCTGGGGTGTGGCTGATGAGTGGAGCACAGGTAATTCTGCTGCTGGATTCAGCGGGGCCAGGCTTTGTGCAAGGACTGGATCAATACAGATTTTTATTTTTATTTTTTTCTGGCTATATCGATATTTCTTCCCTTTTCAGAAGAAGTAACTGGCAGGAGCAGAAATGTTCGAGGGATTGATGATTTTAAAAGGTTTGGAAGCATCCTGATGCAAAAGTCTCTGTGAATGCTGCAGAATGTCTCCAGCATTATGGGGGATTTTTAATTTTTCCATACAAGGTGTCAGATAAGAAAATAAAATATGAAACTATCTAGAACTGGAGCGTTTAAAAACCCTCGTAGACCTGGAGCTTTTTTAGAAAGCTTTGGGAAGAAAGAGTTTGAAATAATGGTTCTGTATCCACAAATGTCTGGGAGAAGGGAGGGACTGGGAAAGCTTCCCACATGTCAGAGCTCTGGGAATGGGAATCAAAATCTGATGAATTTAATCTGATTGCAGAGAGGTGCTGCCTGTGGAGACCAAATGAGTGCTGAGAGTTCAGGTGGGGTTTGGTGAAAGAAATGTAAATCCCAAATCCTGGGGCTGGAGAATCCCAAATGCCAGCCCAGGCAGTCCCAGCTGTGCCCTGTCCCCACCTTGTCCCCAGCCCAGAGCTCTGAGTGCCACGTGCAGGTGACACCTGCAGGGATGGGGACCCCAAACCTCCCTGGGCACTTCCAACCCCTGAGCTCCCTTTCCATGGGCAAATTCCTGCTGTGCCCACCCTGAGCCTGCCCTGGCCCAGCCTGAGGCTGTTTGCTCTTGTCCTGTCTCACAGACCAGCCTTTGGACCCTGTGCCACACAGAGCCTGGCACTCGGTGGCCACAGGAGTTGTGTCCTCACCCCTTTCCCTTGCCAGGGGAGTGGGGTGGAAGCATCCACCTTAAACCTTCAGCTGCTGAATTCCCAAGCTGCCTTTCCAGAAAGGATTTTTTTTACTCAGGTAAAATTTTCTTTGTGGAAAGGGAGCTCAGGGGTTGGAAGTGCCCAGGGAGGTTTGGAGTGCCCATCCCTGCAGGTGTCACCTGGAGGTGGCACTCAGGGTGACAAGGTGGGGACAGGGCACAGCTGGGACTGCCTGGGCTGGCATTTGGGATTCTCCAGCCCCAGGGATTCCATGATCCCTTTTCTTTCTACACTTTGCCTGGATAGAAAAAGCAGGAATTGAGCTCAGTGTCCCCTGATGTTTCTCACACCTCAGTCCTCAAGGATCTGGCAGGAGACAGAAGGAAAATCCAAGAGCAGCCCTGACCCTGCCCCCTCTTAGCTGGGATTCCTCAGCACCAGAATCATCCTGAGACTGAGAAACAGAAAGTAAGAGAAGCTGAGAATGTGGCTGCAGTCATTTTATACATTAAATTTAAAAAAAAAAAAAAAAAGTATTTATATTTTGGAAAATTATTTTCAAATCACTGCCAGAGAAAATCTTTAAATTCTTCACATTGTTTTAGTCAGGGGATGATTTGTGACCAGGGCAGACTTGAAAGAAGCTCGGATGTGTTTTGTGGGGTTCTTTTGCTTCCATTTAGGTAAAAACACTAATCAGGACTAATTACACCTCCCTCAAAGGCCTCCCGGATTTCTCCCGGGAGAACAGCACCAGTTCCACACCCACCCTGGTGTGGAAAAGCCAGAGGCCCCTGGAGGCCGAGAAATGTTGGGATGTGCCCGGGTGAGCTCATCCTGCGCCTTTGGCTCTCACATTCTCTCCTTGCAGCGCCCATTTTAGCGCTGATTTGTTAAAGAAAATGGGATTTTCTGTCCCAGGACTCCTGCCTGTCCCAGCGCCACCCTGAGGGATGGGCAGGGAGTGACGAGGTGACCGCGGCCACAAATTCTCCTCATCCCCCACACCCATGGAGGTGTCCACGGCCTGATCCCACAAACTCTCCGTGATTTGTAGGATGGTCAAACCCTTCCGGGCAGGAGGTTTTTGCCCCGCTCGCCGGGATCTCCGCGTCCCTTGTGTCACCCCAGCGACCGCTGCGTGCGGGATGCGCTGAACACCGCGGATCTGAGCGCGGAGCGCTGCTGCAGAGGATTTATTTTTAATTAAAAAGTATTTTAAAAATTCCAGTAGTTTTTGAGTGATTTAGGAGGGGTTTTAGCCTTCTTCCCCCCCCCAGCAGTGCCGCGGGCGCTGTGCGCGGGATGCGCTGAACCGCGCAGGATCTGCGCTGCAAATTATGTATTTTTAATTGTAAAAAAGCGGTTTTCAGGTGATTTAAGAGGGTTTTTAGCCTACTTCCCCCAGCAGTGCCGCGGGGCTCCTCCGGCGGTGTGCGGGAGTCGCGCACCGAGCGGGCGCTGTGCGCGGGACCGCGCGGATCTGCGCTACAGATGATTTATTTTTAATCTTAAAAAAGAGGTTTTCAGGTGAAGGTTTCCAGGTGATTTGAGAGGCCTTTCAGCCTGCTCTGGCCCTGCAGTGCCGCGGGGCTCCTCCGGCCGTGCGCGGGATTTGCACACCGAGCAGGTGCTGTGCGCGGGATGCCCTGAACCGCGCGGATTTGGATTTAATTTTAATTAAAACCCAGCGTTTTTCAGGTGATTTCAGGGTTTTCAGCGCCGTGCCGCGGGGCTGCTCCGGCCGTGCGCGGGATTTGCGCATCGAGCTGGCGCTGTGCGCGGGATGCCCTGAACCGCGCGGATTTGGATTTAATTTTAATTAAAAAATTAATATTTTTTCATCGTTTTTCAGGTGATTTAAGAGGGATTTCAGTGCAGTGCCGCCGGGCTGCTCCGGCCGTGTGTAGGGCTCTGCTCACCAAGCAGGCGCTGTGCGCGGGATGCGCTGAAGAGCGCGGATCCAGATTTATTTTTAATTAAAAAATTAATTTTTTTCCAGCGTTTTTCAGGTGATTTCAGAGGGTTTCCAGCGCGGTGCCGGTGCCGCTCCCGGAGCAGCAGCTGGCCGCTCAGCAGGCAGCGCCGGGCCGGCCCCGCGGCAGATGCAGCCTCAGCTGTCGGTGCCTCGGAGCGGCGGCCCCGGGCCCGGGTCAGCCCCGAGCCGGCCCCGCCTGCCAGCCCCGTGCCAAGCTGCCACTCAGCCGGCCCCGGGCCCGGGTCAGCCCCGAGCCAGCCCCAGCCCCGCCTGCCAGCCCCGTGCCAAGCTGCCACTCAGCCGGCCCCGGGCCCGGGTCAGACCCGAGCCAGCCCCAGCCCCGCCTGCCAGCCCCGTGCCAAGCTGCCACTCAGCCGGCCCCGGGCCCGGGTCAGCCCCGAGCCATCCCCGCCTGCCAGCCCCGTGCCAAGCTGCCACTCAGCCGGCCCCGGGCCCGGGTCAGCCCCGAGCCATCCCCGCCTGCCAGCCCCGTGCCAAGCTGCCACTCAGCCGGCCCCGGGCCCGGGTCAGCCCCGAGCCAGCCCCGCCTGCCAGCCCCGTGCCAAGCTGCCACTCTCGTCCCGCTCGCTGCCACTCTGGTCCCGCTCGCTGCCACTCTGGTCCCGCTCGCTGCCGCCGCCCCGGCCCCGGGCCCGGGTCAGCCCCGAGCCAGCCCCGCCTGCCAGCCCCGTGCCAAGCTGCCACTCTGGTCCCGCTCGCTGCCGCCGCCCCGGCCCCAGCCCGGCCCTGGGCACGGCCCGCGGGCAGCACGGACAGCCAGGGGGCCGCAGGCGAGACAAACTCCGGACAGTTCGACTTTCGGAGACTAAGACTTCACTCAAAGCTCCATTTCTTTTACAGATATATTTATATCTATATCTATATCTATATCTATATCTATATCTATATCTATATCTATATCTATATCTATATATCTATATCTATACCTGTATCTATATCTATATATCTATATCTATATATCTATATCTATATATCTATATCTATATCTATATCTATATCTATATCTATATCTATATCTATATCTATATATCTATATATACCTGTATCTATATCTATATCTATATCTATATCTATATCTATATCTATATCTATATCTATATCTATATCTATATCTATATCGATATCGATATCGATATCGATATCGATATATGTATCTATAGATAGATAGATAGATATACATATATGTATATATAGATATCTAGATAGAGATATAGATATAGATATGTAGATATAAATATATAGATATAGATATAGATATAGATATAGATATAGATACAGATATAGATATAGATATAGATATAGATATAGATATAGATATAGATATAGATATAGATATAGATATAGATACAGATATAGATATATAGATACAGAAATAGATACAGATATAGATACAGATATAGATATAGATACAGATATATAGATACAGATATAGATATAGAGATAGATATAGATATAGATATAGATATAGATATAGATACAGACATAGATATATAGATACAGAAATAGATACAGATATAGATATAGATACAGATACAGATATAGATATAGATATAGATATAGATACAGATATAGATATAGATATAGATATAGATATAGATATATACAAATACAGATACAGATATAGATTAGATATGTAATCCCTCCGCTGTTGGTGTGAGAGATGCAGCAGCAGAGAACCCACAAAGAGCCAACCCTCTAAATCTAACATCGCTCTATGAATTGCTTTAAAAATTTATATTCTGTAACGTGATCAAAATATTCCAGAGAGAGCTATTAGCGCTGTGGCAGAGCTGCCAGGACCTCAGGCAGGGATGCTGATGGTCGCTGGCCCCAGCTCAGCTCTGACGTGCTGATAAATTCCTTTCTTGCATCGCCAAACGGAGCTCAAACTCTCCCTGGCTCTCGGTGTCCTGTGGCAAAAATCGGTGGTTTGCGCCATAATATTCATATTAATATTCATATAATATTCATATAATATTCATATAATATTCATATAATATTCATATAATATTCATATAATATTCATATAATATTCATATAATATTACTATAGTATTCATATAATATTCATATAATATTCATATAATATTCATATAATGTTAATATGATATTCATATAATGTTAATATGATATCACGATAAAATTTTTTAATATTTATATAGTATCAATATAATATTTATGTAATATTTATAAATATTATTTCATTATTATTTATTTATAAATAATATATAATATTAATATAATATTAATATAATATTCACATAATATTCATATAATATTCATATAATATTCATATGATATTCATATGATATTCATATGATATTCATATAATGTTAATATGTTATCAATATAAAATTTTATAATATTTATATAGTCTCAATATCATATTAATGTAATATTTAGAAATAATGTATTGTTTTATTAATATTTATTTATAAATAATATATAATATTATTTTTAATATCTATATAATATTTATATCATATTTATATCATATTTATATAATATTTATATAGCATTCATATAATATTCATATAATGTTCATAAAATATCAATAAAAATTATAATATTGATATAGCATCTATAGAATATCTATATAATATTTATATAATATTTACACACTGTTTATGTAATAATTCTATCCGATTTATGTACTATTTATATCATATTTATATCATATTTATATAATATTTATTGTTTCAATATATAAAAATTCACCACACTGATCTTTTAGCTGCTCATTGCTGCACCAAAGCATTGGAGTGAAACATTTAGGGAAGCCTTGGAATTATAAACCAAATTTTTGACTTCACCATTTGATCATTTTTTCCTGCAGAAGTTCATCAGGAGGCTCTAAGACATCCCAGTGAAATCTTTTGGACACTGCCCAGAGGCTGCTGAGCTCATCCTCAGGCACAAAACGCTTCATCCATTCCATCCTAAAATATGAAAATGTTTTTTAAAATAAAATATCCTTCTTTTCCTTTGTCAGGATCATCTTTAACTGAGTGAATAAAACCACAAAAGGAAAATAAAGAGAAATCCAAGAAGAAAAAGCTTTGGGATGGGGCAGCTTTAGGTCTGCATGGAAAAGGAAATTTCTTTAGATCTCTGGCATTTGAGGGACTCTGGTTTTATCTACCAAGAGATCAGTGGGTATCATGTTTAATCTTCTTTTTCCCAGGGTCAGGATTAAATGAGTGAGATGGAATTTCTTGTTCAGACTCAGGTGTTTATTAATTCTTATTTATATTACAGTCAGTTCTACAGCACTTCAAACTAAAAATGGAGCCAAATCTCTCACTCTACAAGGTCTTTTAAAGACAAATTGTTCAATTAAGAAATGACACCTAAATTATTTTTACTTTTAACCCAAAAACTAATCATCCATGACCTACAATGTGGGTTTTTATATCCAATCATAAAATATCACCCAGACCCAGGGAGAAAAAGGTGAAGAAGAAAGACAAAACCTCTGCCCTAAAACCTCCATCTTGTTTTCTATTTATTACTATATTCTAAACCCTTGAATTCTAAATTTTCCACCATGTTATTACACACTTCTATTCAAACTGCACACCCACAATCCCAGTTCTACCATTCCATTTTGGGAACTTTCTCCAGGGCCTCAGGTCCAATGCAGAGTTCTGGGGGTCAGTGCCTGGCAGCACAGAGAGGCTGAAATTCTCATTTTCCAGGGTTCCAACAAGTGGGAATGTGGGAATCAGCAGGGATTGAAGGCTGAAGCAGCATTGCTTCACTGCTGCTGGGGGTGGCTCTAGAAACAGATGAAAAAAAAAAAAATAGGAAATGGAATGAGGAATGATGCCCAAAGAGCTTCCAGCTCGAGGGGTTCTTGTTGGAGCCCCCCTGAAATCCTGGGCTGGGATCTTCTGAACCCTGGGTGAAGCCCTGGAATTCCTTATGGTTTGATTCTGAATAAAAGCTGAGTGTTCCAGGGTTTTAAAGCCACATCCCATTTTCCCTCAGCGCCCCTGGAATTCAGTGGTTGAGATCAGCAGCACAAATCACTCTTCTTTACCTGCTGTGCTTCAAATCCCCTGGAGCTGGGGCTGAGCTGCATCACCCTCCTCTGCAGATCATATCCCTGATTCCTGGTATTTTCCTCCCTGAATATCATCCCAGAAAAGCGAGGGGGTTGTTGACAAAATGATCCAGAATTGATTTTTAGGATTTGTCTAAACTGAGCCCTGCCCCAGCCCAGCTGAGAGCTGGAGCTGCTGCAGAGAGCCCAGAGGAGGCAGCAGGATGAGCAGAGGGATGGAGCAGCTCTGCTGGGAGGAAAGGCTGGCACAGCTGGGATTGTTCACCTGCACAGGAGAAGCTTTGGGCTGAGCTCAGGGTGGCCTTGCAGGGCCTGAAGGAGCTGCAGGAAACAGGGAGAGAGACAATTCCCAAGGGCTGGAGGGACAGGACACAGGGAATGGAGGGGCAGGACACAGGGAATGGAGGGGCAGGACACAGGGAATGGAGGACACAGGGAATGGAGGGACAGGACACAGGGAATGGAGGGGACAGGACACAGGGAATGGAGGGACAGGACACAGGGAATGGAGGGACAGGACACAGGGAATGGAGGGGCAGGACACAGGGAATGGAGGGACAGGACACAGGGGATGGAGGGGCAGGACACAGGGAATGGAGGGGGACAGGACACAGGGAATGGCTTCAGAGTAGGGTTTGATGGGATACTGGCAATTAGGAATTGTTCCCTGGCAGGGGCTGGGATGGAATTGCCAGAGCAGCTGTGGCTGCCCCTGGATCCCTGGAATGTTCAGTTCCAGGTTGGACACTGGGGCTGGAGCAGCCTGGGACAGTGGGAGGTGTCCCCATGGCAGGGGTGGCACTGAGTAGGATTTGAGGTCCCTTCCCAAACCAGCCCATTCCATGATTCTGTGATGATTTTTCCACTGGAAAAGAAAAAAGGGAAGGGAAGTTTCAGGGAAGTTTCAGGGAAGTTTCAGGAAAGGTGCGGAAAGGTGCGGAAAGGTGCGGAAAGGTGCGGAAAGGAAAGGAAAGGAAAGGAAAGGAAAGGAAAGGAAAGGAAAGGAAAGGAAAGGAAAGGAAAGGAAAGGAAAGGAAAGGAAAGGAAAGGAAAGGAAAGGAAAGGAAAGGAAAGGAAAGGAAAGGAAAGGAAAGGAAAGGAAAGGAAAGGAAAGGGGTGTGCTTCATGCTTCAGCTGTTCTACTGATATTTTTTGGGACCACCTTGGTGAATTGAACATTCCTGAGGCTCCAGAAAGGTGGGAAAGGAGAGCCCCGGGGACCAGAGCTCCCAGGAGCCTTTCCCCTGAACCCTGAATTCCCACTTGGGGCCTGCCTGCCTGGGAATTTATAAAATAAATAAAAAATAATGAAAAAAAATTTATAAAATAAAGCAGGCTGGGCTTTACCAGAGGCTTGGAGTGAGCTTGGAAGAATTCCAGGAGATTTCAGACCCAGCTTTGCTCAGGAAGGGCTGGAAAATCCAGGATGGATCCAGCACAAACTGGCTGGGGATGTTTAAACCAGGGAAGGATGAGCAAGGACAGGGGAGTGATGGGTGTGGGCAGCACCTGGAGCTGCAGGGAGCAGCTTTGGGAAAACCTCCCGAGGGAGAAAATCGCACAGCAGCCCATGGGAAGTGAATTCCCGAGGGAACAATTGTCTCAGCAGTGCTTTAGAGGCTGCCCCGGGGGAGAATTCCCTGGATTTCCATAACGCAGGGTCTCCGGGGAGAATCCTGGAGCAGGGAAAAGCCTGAGCTCAGGCACCATGGGGCAGTGCTGGTGGAAAGGAATTGATCCCGATGGGTGGAGGGAAGTGATGAGGGGGGTTTAGTGCAGAAATAGCTCATTCTTTGCAATATCTGTGTATTCTTAAAAAAAAAAAAAAAAAAAAAAATCAAAAATCTATTGTAATTATAATTATATATTGTATATATATGCATAATATATAATTATATATTATATATTGTATATATTGTATATATATATTGTATATATATACATATATATTGTATATAATTATAAATATATATTGTATATATATTATATATATTTTATTTTTATATATATATAATGTATATAATTATATATAATGTATATAATTTTTATATAAATCTATATCTCTCTATATCTATCTATATCTATCTATATCTATCTATATCTATCTATCTATCTATCTATCTATCCCGGAATATGTTCACAGAATATCAGAAAATTTCTTATCAAGGAAAGCTCCTTTACTATCATGACATGGATGTGCTGTGCACAGAAAAACCCAAATTTTGCCATGGTTTTTTTTGGTTTTTTTCATGACATTATTTATTGTTACAGCTGATCCACTTTTCGCTGACATTATTGGTAATTTTTTATCTGTGTATTTATCTGGGTTTTTTAACGAGGACTACTTTATTTTACGATCTGAAATTTAAATTTTAAATTTCCTGATCCTGGGGATGGGAACTCCTGATCCTGGGGGATGGGAACTGATCCTGGGGATGGGAACTGATCCTGGGGATGGGAACTGATCCTGGGGATGGGAATTGATCCTGGGGATGGGAACTGATCCTGGGGATGGGAACTGATCCTGGGGATGGGAACTGATCCTGGGGATGGGAACTGATCCTGGGGGAACTGGGGGATGGGACTGATCCTGGGGATGGGAATTCCTGATCCTGGGGATGGGAACTGATCCTGGGGATGGGAACTGATCCTGGGGATGGGAACTGATCCTGGGGATGGGAACTGATCCTGGGGATGGGAACTGATCCTGGGGATGGGAACTGATCCTGGGGATGGGAACTGATCCTGGGGATGGGAACTGATCCTGGGGATGGGAACTGATCCTGGGGATGGGAACTGATCCTGGGGATGGGAACTGATCCTGGGGATGGGAACTGATCCTGGGGATGGGAACTGATCCTGGGGGATGGGAACTGATCCTGGGGGATGGGAACTGATCCTGGGGATGGGAACTGATCCTGGGGATGGGAACTGATCCTGGGGATGGGAACTGATCCTGGGGATGGGAACTGATCCTGGGGATGGGAACTGATCCTGGGGGATGGGAACTGATCCTGGGGATGGGAACTCCCGGTCCCGGGGGATGGGAACTGATCCTGGGGATGGGAACTGATCCTGGGGATGGGAACTGATCCTGGGGATGGGAACTCCTGATCCTGGGGATGGGAACTGATCCTGGGGATGGGAACTGATCCTGGGGATGGGAACTGATCCTGGGGATGGGAACTGATCCTGGGGATGGGAACTGATCCTGGGGATGGGAACTGATCCTGGGGATGGGAACTGATCCTGGGGATGGGAACTGATCCTGGGGGATGGGAACTGATCCTGGGGATGGGAACTGATCCTGGGGATGGGAACTCCTGATCCTGGGGGATGGGAACTCCCGATCCCGAGGGATGGGAACAGATCCTGGGAATGGGAACTGATCCTGGGGATGGGAACTCCTGATCCTGGGGGATGGAAACTGATCCTGGGGGATGGGAACTCCCGATCCCGAGGGATGGGAACTCCCGGGGGATGGGAACTCCCTGTCCCGAGGGATGGGAACTCCCGGTCCCGGGGGATGGGAATTCCTGATCCCGGGGGATGGGGAGTTCCAGGACCGCTCTGCCCGTTGGGAACTCCCGGTCCCGGTCCGGAGCTCCGGGATGTCCCTGCCCGCTGGGAACTGCCGGTCCCGGTCCGGAGCTCCGGGATGTCCCTGCCCGCTGGGAACTCCCGGTCCCGGTCCGGAGCTCCGGGATGTCCTTGCCCGCTGGGAACTCCCGGTCCCGGTCCGGAGCTCCGGGATGTCCCTGCCCGCTGGGAACTGCCGGTCCCGGTCCGGAGCCCGGGCCGGCGCTGCCCAGCCCGGTCCGTGCCCGCTGGGGACAATCAGCCGCGCTCAGCGCGCAGATGAGGCCGGCGAGTGGCAGCTGCCGGAGCCGGGGCTCAATTAAACCACACGCGCTAATGAGGCTGGGCCAGCCCGGCCGCGCGGGGGCGAGCGACAGCGACAGCGACAGCGACAGGAGGGGAGGGACACGACAGCGACAGCGACAGCAACAGGTCCGGCCCCACAGCCTCGGGCTCGGGTGGGAGAGCCGGGAGGGACCCGCACAAGTGGAAGGTTGGTTGGTTTGGAGAGGAATGATGGATTTGTCTCTACAAACGAGCTGTGGGTCTGCTGGTGGATAAGGTCAACACTGAGAGAGAAAAGAAACAACGGGAGCGATTCCACTGATGGATGGATGGAAAAAGAGATTTGTCTTTATAAATGAAATTGGATATTGGAAGATGAAAGAAGCAAAGGGGGAAACCGTGAATTCTGTAAGAATTAAAAATTAAAAGGGAGGGTTGGACACTAGAGGGGAATCTCAGGTATCGGGTTTGGGAAGTCTGTGCCTCTCAAGTACCTCAGCCCACGGAGAGAGAGGGAAATTGGGATAAAAGAAGGCTGTGTCCTCCAAAAATTGGAGAGACCCCAGGGGAATGAATGTCCCATGGCCTCTCCCTTTATTTGAATAAAGCCAAAAGGACTCCTCTGGCTCCTTTTTGGACATAAACCTCTGGTATTTGTGGATTAATTTTCCTGACAGTATCTTAGGGGAGTCTCAAGTACCTCAGCCCATGGGGAGAGAGGGAAATCGGGATAAAAGGAGGCTGAGTCCTCCAAAAATTGGAGAGACCCCAGGGGAATGTCCCATGGCCTCTCCCTTTATTCCAATAAAGCCAAAAGGACTCCTCTGTCTCCTTTTTGGACATGAACCCGGGTGTTTGTGGATTAATTTTCCTGACAGTTTTTTCTCTAGGGATAAATGAATATCCTGGGTGAGTGCAGAGGGATGTTCAGGTGGGGAATTCGGGAGGTGCTGGGGCTCCCCGGATCCTCAAGGGATGGAGCCCGGGGTTTGGGGCAGCCCGGGCAGGGGGAGGGGGCGGGGATGGGATTGGGGGATCTTTAAATTCCCTCCCAACCCAACCCAACCCAACCCAACCCAACCCAACCCAACCCAACCCAACCCAACCCAACCCAACCCAACCCAACCCAACCCAACCCAGCCCAACCCAGCCCAGCCCAACCCAACCCCCAAGCCCAACCCAACCCAACCCAGCCCAGCCCAACCCAACCCAGCCAACCCAACCCCCAACCCAACCCAAGCCCAGCCCAACCCAACCCAACCCAGCCCAACCCAGCCCAGCCCAACCCAACCCAGCCCAGCCCAACCCAGCCCAACCCAACCCAACCCAACCCAGCCCAACCCAACCCAACCCAACCCAACCCAGCCCACCCAACCCAACCCAACCCAACCCAGCCCAACCCAACCCAACCCAGCCCAGCCCAGCCCAGCCCAACCCAGCCCCAGCCCAACCCAGCCCAGCCCAGCCCAGCCCAGCCCAGCCCAGCCCAACCCAGCCCCAACCCAGCCCAGCCCAGCCCAGCCCAACCCAACCCAACCCAGCCCCAACCCAACCCAGCCCAACCCACCCAACCCAACCCAACCCAACCCAACCCAACCCAGCCAGC
>JAREIS010000380.1:567500-672500 GCA_030060385.1 Muscicapa striata striata | reverse complement strand
AGCAGGGTCCGAGAGCTCTGGAGGGAGATTGCGCTTGAGGCAAAGCAGGTCCGGAGCTCGGCGTGAATTTTCTCCTCGCCAGGTTCCATTTTGCAGCAGAACCTTGTGAAAAACAACCCGGGCGATGCACCGGGAGCTCCCCCGGTGCCATCCCCTCCCCCGAGGGAAAACTTCCGTCTGGGAAAGGGGAAAACATCCCCTCAGCTAGAAATCCTAACAAAACTCGAGGGTTTTAAAGGGATTGAATCAGCCCTTCCTTCCCCTGCTTCCTCTCGTGTGGGGGGCGGAATATCCCCGGATTTACAATTAAAACTGGAGGGTTTAACCATCCCTTCCTAGCCAATTCCTGTCTTTTGGAAACTTGAGAACTCGGATGGAAAAACTTTTGCTTTGGGAGCAGGAAAGGAATGAGCAGGAAATGAATGAGGGAGGTTTGAGCACGCTGGGAAAAGAATAAAAACCAAGAAAAAATAAAATTAATCGTTGCTTCTGCTCAGCCTCAAACCACTCCCCGCAAAGTTCGGGCTCAGCCGCACTCCCGGCCTGCGGACGAGCTGTCAAATGCTCCTGGTGGGAAGCGGCTCCGAGGTTTTGTCCTTAATTGCCCCGGGAAGGCCGAGCTGTGACAGCTGCGGTACCTGGCTCGCCACGAGAAAAAGGCCCCATTAAGGATGGTTTGTTAAACAGTGACTGATAAGTTGTTATCTTTCAGCATCTCCGGCTAATTAGACACCGCGAGCCAAAGTTAATTTGGTGGAAAACATTTCTCGACTTAATGACATTTATGGGCAATTAGGCGTGTTGCAGCAAGAGCGCACATTTACATTCCAGCCTCTTTCCAGAGCATAACAAGAACCCACCTCTCTCTCCACGGGAGGTTTGGGGCTCCCTGTGGAATTCTGGCGGCGCAGACACCACGGGTCCGCTTGTTTTGCTGGAAACCGCTTGTGTGAAACGCGGTAATGAGGCACAGCCAGAGGGAAAAGGAGGGGAAATAAAAGAAATAAAAGCATTTACGCTGTTTAGGCTCCTGTCGTGGCACGGAGAGAATTGTGGACGGCAGGACGGCGGTGATCCCTGAGGAACGGAATCCCAAAAATCGCTGGGCTTGGGAAAAAAAAAAAAAAAAAAACAACCAAAAAAAAAAAAAACCAAAAACAAAAACCTCTGAGATCATCGAGTCCATTTGACCAAAGCTTGTCAAACCCCAGGTTCTGGAAGCGTTGGTGCAAGATTTGGCAGAAGGTTTGGAAAAGCAGCAGGTGAACCTGACCCGGTCCAAACTTAGTGAAGAAGGTTTAATGTGATTTGTTCGGTCCAAACTCAGTGAGGAAGGTTTAATGTGATTTGTTCGGTCCAAACTCAGTGAGGAAGGTTTAATGTGATTTGTTTGGTTCCAAACTTCCTGAAGAAGGTTTAATGTGATTTGTTTGGTCCAAACTTCCTGAAGAAGGTTTTGTGCGATTTGTTCCTTTCTAATTGCCAGGAGGGAAAATGAGCGTGTAATTATAGAAACACGGAAACATCAGGGCTGCGAGAGCCTTGGGGATCACCCAGTTCCAGCCCAGCAGCACCCCCAAACCTAAACCCTGTCCCCAAGGGGCTCATCCAGACCCCTCTGGGCGCTTCCAGGGACAGCGACACCTCCCAGCCCATCCCCCCGCAGCGCCCCTCGGGCAGGATTTGGGAGGTGACACCTCCTGGCACTGCCAGGGGCTGCTTTTGCCCCCATCCCTGCCCAGCAAACACCCGCTGGGACTGCTGCTGATTTAAAAAAAAAAAAAAAAATTTGCAAAACCGTGGGGAAGCTGCAGGGAGGGCCAGAGCTAAAACTGGGATGGGTCATGCGGAGTGAAAATGCCGGTGGTGACATCCCCGAGCCTCAGGAGTTTGGGGTTTGTCCTGGGTCAGCCCTGATGGACCCGAGCCACAACTGCGGAGAGGGAGAAGCAAAACCTCTGCTGGAGCAAAACCAGAATCTTCCCTGTGTCCAAAGCAGGGAACGGAGCTGGGTAGGGGCTGGAGCCCCAGGAGGGGCTGAGGGAGCTGGGAAGGGGCTCAGAATGGAGAAAAGGAGCGGAGAGGGGCGGAGGGAAGGGGAAAGGAGGGAAGGGAAGTTTCAGGGAAGGGAAGTTTCAGGGAAGGGAAGTTTCAGGAAGGGAAGGGAAGTTTCAGGGAAGTTTCAGGGAAGGGAAGGGAAGTTTCAGGGAAGGGAACTTTCAGGGAAGTTTCAGGGAAGTTTCAGGGAAGTTTCAGGGAAGTTTCAGGGAAGGGAAGTTTCAGGGAAGGGAAGGGAAGGGAAGTTTCAGGGAAGTTTCAGGAAGGGAAGTTTCAGGAAAGGAAGTTTCAGGGAAGGGAAGGGAAGGGAAGGAAGTTTCAGGAAGTTTCAGGAAGGGAAGGGAAGTTTCAGGAAGTTTCAGGGAAGTTTCAGGGAAGTTTCAGGAAGTTTCAGGGAAGTTTCAGGGAAGTTTCAGGGAAGGGAAGGAAGGGAAGGGAAGGGAAGGGAAGGAAGGAAGGGAAGGAAAGGAAGGAAGGGAAGGAAGGAAGGGAAGGGAAGGGAAGGGAAGGGAAGGGGAAGGAAGGAAGGAAGGGAAGGGAAGGGAAGTTTCAGGAAGTTTGGGAAGTTTCGGGAAGGGAAGGAAGTTTCAGGGAAGTTTCAGGAAGGAAGGAAGTTTCAGGGAAGGGAAGGAAGTTTCAGGAAGGGAAGTTTCAGGGAAGTTTCAGGAAGGGAAGTTTCAGGGAAGTTTCAGGGAAGTTTCAGGGAAGTTTCAGG
This sequence comes from Muscicapa striata striata, assembly GCA_030060385.1. NCBI lineage: Eukaryota > Metazoa > Chordata > Aves > Passeriformes > Muscicapidae > Muscicapa > Muscicapa striata. Next base: position 669,727 of record JAREIS010000380.1, on the reverse strand, counting down.
AAGGAAGGGAAGGGAAGGGAAGGAAGGGGAAGGGAAGGGAAGGAAGGGAAGGAAGTTTCGGGAAGTTTCGGGAAGTTTCGGAAGGGAAGGAAGTTTCAGGAAGGAAGTTTCAGGGAAGTTTCAGGAAGGGAAGTTTCAGGAAGGGAAGTTTCAGGGAAGTTTCAGGGAAGTTTCAGGGAAGGGAAGTTTCAGGAAGTTTCAGGAAGGAAGTTTCAGGAAGGAAGTTTCAGGGAAGTTTCAGGAAGTTTCAGGGAAGTTTCAGGGAAGGGAAGGAAGTTTCAGGGAAGTTTCAGGGAAGTTTCAGGGAAGTTTCAGGGAAGGGAAGTTTCAGGAAGGGAAGTTTCAGGGAAGTTTCAGGAAGGGAAGGGAAGGAAGGGAAGGGAAGGAAGGGAAGGGAAGGGAAGGGAAGTTTCAGGAAGTTTCGGGAAGTTTCGGGAAGGGAAGGGAAGTTTCAGGGAAGGGAAGTTTCAGGGAAGTTTCAGGGAAGTTTCAGGGAAGTTTCAGGGAAGGGAAGGGAAGTTTCAGGGAAGTTTCAGGGAAGTTTCAGGGAAGGGAAGTTTCAGGGAAGTTTCAGGGAAGTTTCAGGGAAGGGAAGTTTCAGGAAGGGAAGTTTCAGGGAAGTTTCAGGGAAGTTTCAGGGAAGGGAAGTTTCAGGGAAGTTTCAGGGAAGTTTCAGGGAAGGGAAGTTTCAGGGAAGTTTCAGGGAAGTTTCAGGGAAGGGAAGTTTCAGGGAAGTTTCAGGGAAGTTTCAGGGAAGGGAAGTTTCAGGAAGTTTCAGGAAGTTTCAGGAAGGGAAGTTTCAGGAAGGGAAGTTTCAGGGAAGTTTCAGGAAGGGAAGTTTCAGGGAAGTTTCAGGGAAGAGAAGAGAAGAGAAGAGAAGAGAAGAGAAGAGAAGAGAAGAGAAGAGAAGAGAAGAGAAGAGAAGAGAAGAGAAGAGAAGAGAAGAGAAGAGAAGAGAAGAGAAGAGAAGAGAAGAGAAGAGAAGAGAAGAGAAGAGAAGAGAAGAGAAGAGAAGAGAAGAGAAGAGAAGAGAAGAGAAGAGAAGAGAGGGGGAAAGCAGAGGAGGAGAGAAGAAAGGAGCGGAGGGAAGGGGAGAGGAGCGGAGGGGAGAGGAAAGAAGCGGAGGAGAGCAGAAAGGAGCGGAAAGAAGAGGAAAGGAGGGGAAGGAAGAGGAAAGTTTGGGAACGAGCTCGTCCCGCCCGGTCCCGGGCCCGGGCCGGCAGTGGCGCTGCGGGGCCCGCAGGGGGCGCTGCGGAGCGGCCGCGCCTCCGCTCCCCCGGGACAGACGGACAGACGGACAGGGGGACACAGAAAACCTTCCTGAGGGACACAGAGAAACCCCCAGCGGCAGCCCGGGACACAGAACGAGCCCTCCGAGCATCCCGGGACACAGCACAGCCCGGCCAGGGTGGGAGAAGGAGGAAAAACTGCAGGGAGAGCTCAGAGCCCCTGGCAGGGCTGGAGAGGGACTGGGGACAAGGCAGGGAGGGACAGGACACAGGGAATGGCTTCAGAGTAGGGTTTGATGGGATACTGGGAATTAGGAATTGTTCCCTGGCAGGGGCTGGGATGGAATTGCCAGAGCAGCTGTGGCTGCCCCTGGATCCCTGGAATGTTCAGTTCCAGGTTGGACACTGGGGCTGGAGCAGCCTGGGACAGTGGGAGGTGTCCCTGCCATGGCAGGGGTGGGATTAAATGGAATTTAAGGTCCCTCCAGCCCAAATCTTAAGCGATCCTACGATTTTATGAGTCAAAAAGAATGAACACAACAATTTATGACTCGAGAACAAAACCCAGAACTTGTTGCTGAATTCTCTCTTTTCCATGAGTGCTCAGGAGGGATAAAAAGGGGTCGAGCCCTTTAAAGTCTTCCAGGGACGTTTAACACCTGGAGTGGAAGTGAGAAAAGCAGTTCTGCAGGAAAAGCACGGCCAGGGATGGGTGAGGAGCCCGGGGATGTGCCCAGGGATGTCCCCAGGGATGGGTGAGGTGCCCGGGGATGTGCCCAGGGATGTCCCCAGGGATGGATGAGGTCCCCAGGGATGTCCCCAGGGATGGGTGAGGAGCCTGGGGATGTGCCCAGGGATGGGTGAGGTCCCCAGGGATGGGTGAGGAGCCTGGGGATGTGCCCAGGGATGGGTGAGGTCCCCAGGGATGTGCCCAGGGATGGGTGAGGTCCCCAGGGATAGGTGAGGTCCCCAGGGATGTCCCCAGGGATGGATGAGGTCCCCAGGGATGTGCCCAGCACCCCCTGGACGTTCCCAAGCAGATCCCGGCCGGGCTGTGCTCTGGGTGAGGATTTCATCCTGCTCCCTTCCCCCCTCTGTTTCCCATCTGCAAAACCCCCACGAGCATTCCCGGCGCTGCTGGGGGACGAATCCCGCGGGGTTTGGGCAGTGCCCGCAAGCCCTGGGATGGGATTGGGGAATTCCACGGGGGTGGGAATTAGGTGTGAATTTGCCTCCTTGTTTTCCAGCCCTGGGTCACTGCTGAGGGTCCCAAATTGCAGAATTGGGAGCTGCATCCTCAGCTCGGTGCTGCAGGAAAGCCCCAGCCCCCACAGGACAAAGGGAAGGTGGGAATCCCTCCCAGGGGTGCTCCCGCTTCGTCCCTGGCAGCGAAAAAGTTAAAACTCATAGGGTTATTCATGAATTCCGCTTTTTAAAAACACGTCCCATTAAAATGCAGATTTAGGCTTCCATTTGCAAAGAACATCGTTATTTCCAATTCTGTATGGGAATCCTTTTTGTATTTGTATCTTTTGGGGAGAAAGTCCAGCTGCCTCTTGTGAGATTGCACATATCTCTTCAGATGTCAACAAATCATTGAGAAGTGTCAGAAAGGGGGAAATGAAAGATAATTATTCCAACCATGGAGAGCTGCTTTGAAAGTGAATAGGATCTGTCAGATCGGCTTTGAGAACAGCAGTTGGCTGCTCGCATTGGATTTATTAAATGGACATATCCAGAGGCAAGGGATGCTGCTTTAGATTCAGAGCAGTGGAAGAACGGAGGATTTTTAGGGTGGAAGAAGCTGAAACCACCAGGAATTACTGAGGGAAAATCAGATTTTTTTGGGGGTGGAAGGAGGTGAAACCATCAGGAATTACTGAGGGAAAATCAGATTTTTTAGGGTGGAAGAAGCTGAAACCACCAGGGATAACTGTGGGGAAATCAAATTGTTTTGGGTGGAAGGAGGTGAAACCACCAGGAATTACTGAGGGGAAATGAAATTTTTTTGGGAGGAAGGAGGTGAAACCACCGGGGATAACTGTGGGGAAATCAAATTTTTTTGGGTGGAAGGAGCTGAAACCACCAGGAATAACTGAGGGAAAATCAATTTATTTTTGGGGTGGAAGAAGCTGAAACCACCAGGAATTATGGAGAGAAAATCAGATTTTTTGGGGGTGGAAGGAGCTGAAACCACCAGGAATTACTGAGGGAAAATCAGATTTTTTGGGGGTAGAAGCTGAAACCACCAGAAATAACTGAGAGAAAATCAGATTTCTTAGGCTGGAAGAAGCTGAAACCACCAGGGATTACTGAGGGAAAATCAATTTATTTTTGGGGTGGAAGAAGCTGAAACCACCAGGAATAACTGAGGGGAAATGAAATTTTTTTGGGTGGAAGGAGCTGAAACCACCAGGAATTATGGAGAGAAAATCAGATTTTTTGGGGGTGGAAGGAGCTGAAACCACCAGGAATTACTGAGGGAAAATCAGATTTTTTAGCCTGGAAGAAGCTGAAACCACCAGGGAAAACTGAGGGAAAATCAAATTTTTTTGGGTGGAAGGAGGTGAAACCACCAGGAATTACTGAGGGAAAATCAGATTTTTTTGGGGTGGAAGGAGCTGAAACCACCAGGAATTACTGAGGGAAAATCAGATTTTTTAGGGCGGAAGAAGCTGAAACCACCAGGAATAACTGTGGGGAAATCAAATTTTTTTGGTGGAAGGAGGTGAAACCACCAGGAATTACTGAGGGAAAATCAGATTTTTTGGGTAGAAGAAGCTGAAACCACCAGGGATAACTGAGGGAAAATCAAATTTTTTTGGGTGGAAGGAGGTGGAACCACCAGGAATAACTGAGGGGAAATCAGATTTTTTAGGGTGGAAGAAGCTGAAAGCACCAGGAATTCTGGGACAATCCCAGAAACCAGCTGGAATTCTGGGATTCTGAGTATGTCAAGCCCTTCCTGCTCCAGATCCCCCAAGGGAAAACCCAAAGGATTTTTTTTTTTTAAATTTTTTTTTTGAAGTGGCTTTGCTCGTTGCAAGCCTTGCCCAAGAGTCACAAAATGAGACCTCATTAAAAACTTCTCGTTATCTTTTCAAATTCAATGAAATATTTGACGTTGTGACCCATCCCTCCATTCTGAGCCTGAGCAGAATTTCCCCTCCAGGGAAACCCCAACAGACCAAAGGGCAGGTTGGCAACACCGAAAACAAAATTAAAGTTTTCAAGGGAAAGGGTTTGTGATGGGCTGGGGCACAGCTGGAGCCAGATGTGCTGGGTGCTGGGACACTGCACAGCTGGAGCCAGATGTGCTGGATGCTGGGACATTGCACAGCTGGAGCCAGATGTGCTGGGTGCTGGGACTCTGCACAGCTGGAGCCAGATGTGCTGGATCCTGGGACACTGCACAGCTGGAGCCAGATGTGCTGGATGCTGGGACTCTGCACAGCTGGAGCCAGATGTGCTGGGTGCTGGGACTCTGCACAGCTGGAGCCAGATGTGCTGGATCCTGGGACACTGCACAGCTGGAGCCAGATGTGCTGGGTGCTGGGACTCTGCACAGCTGGAGCCAGATGTGCTGGGTGCTGGGACTCTGCACAGCTGGAGCCAGATGTGCTGGATGCTGGGACACTGCACAGCTGGAGCCAGATGTGCTGGATGCTGGGACTCTGCACAGCTGGAGCTGGACCCCAGGGCAGGAGCAGCTCTGGAGCCAGATGTGCTGGATCCTGGGACACTGCACAGCTGGAGCCAGATGTGCTGGATGCTGGGACACTGCACAGCTGGAGCCAGATGTGCTGGGTGCTGGGACACTGCACAGCTGGAGCCAGATGTGCTGGATGCTGGGACATTGCACAGCTGGAGCAGGACCCAGGACAGGAGCAGCTCTGGAGCCAGATGTGCTGGGTGCTGGGACACTGCACAGCTGGAGCCAGATGTGGTGGGTGCTGGGACTCTGCACAGCTGGAGCAGGGACCCAGGGCAGGAGCAGCTCCTCAGTGCCCTCTGCCCCCAGGAATGACAAACCCCCCTTGGCCAGGGGTGTGTGCAGATGTTGGGCTGAGGATGAGGGAATTCTGCACAGGGGGATTAAAACGAGACAGAGACAGAAAGGGAAGAGCTGGAATGAAAGGAGCTTGAAGAAACAAAAATAATAAAAAATAAAAGTTGTCTTTGGGGAGCTCCGTCCTTCCTCCAGGGAGTTTTCCAAGGAGATAATCTCTGAGATGCTGCCATGAGGGATTTAAATCCCTGCTTCAAGACAGGGCAGAGGAAGAAGAAAGTGAAGAGCAAAAAGGAAAAGGTGCCTTTTGTTCTGTCACAACACAATCCACCTCTTCCTTTGGGGAAAAAATACCCAAACCCCTCCATGCTCTGTTTTATTGATAATTATTTCTGCAGCAAACTGGGTTTCACTTTTAAATGGATTCTCCTGCTGAGAAGGCAACACTTGGCCTTGCAAAGTCTTCCTCTTCCAGCACGATGGTGTTTGTGTTTATACCCAAAAGTACTCGAGGTTGGGATTGTTTTTAGTGGGATCTGTGTCCTTGCCATCGACCCCACCCCAAAAAAGGCTCAGTGAGAGCTCCCTGCTGCTCCCAGGGCAGTGGCACTGGCACTGTCACCACGCCCAGCACAAATTCCTGCAGCGATTTCCAGCGATTCAAGGGATTTTTGGGAGGGGTTTAATGCCAGGAGTGTGTGGTTGGGGCCCCATCCCATGATCTGAGCAGGGGAAGTGAAATCCTTTGGAATTCCACAGCCCATCAGGAGCATTGAAAACTCCATGCTGGGCATTGATTTATTTAAATTTTTTAAAAATCTTTTGGGCCTGCAAAGTGTATTTTCATACAGAAGAGGGAGTTTGGGGTTCAGCTGTTTGCTCACCAAGAAGCACTTTGTGTGTGAGGGGAGGAAATTGGGCAAAGAGCATTTCTGCTCAAGGGAAAAGGGAGTTTTGGGGTGCCCAGAATTCCGCCCCAAAGAGCCAGGACAAAGCTGGGCAGGATGGTTTGCTCCTCATTTTGTTTTTATCTCACTGCCAGGACGGTTCTGGTGCGAGGCAGGAGCAGGTGCTGCTCCAGGGAGGTGGAAAAAAGGAATTTTTTTGTGCTCAGGATAAGGTTTGCTTCCCATTTTGGGAATCCCAGATTTCCCTGAGTTATCACCAGGAAATAATTCCCAGACAAAGAGAAATCATTCTCTGTTTCCATCCTGTGTGAGCTCTCGGTGCCAGGGATGGGATCCTGCCTCGATTTCAGGTTTTAAAATGAAATAGAAAATGCCACAGTGTGGGGCACAGGTGACAAAAATAAAAAGAATGCAGCTGTTAGTTTTTAATTAAATTATTAATATAATTATATATATTATTTATATTATTATATTATTATATTATATTATTATTGTATTGTATTGTATTGTATTATATTGCATTATATTATATTATATTATATTATATTATATTATATTATATTATATTATATTATATTATATTATATTATATTATATTATATTATATTATATTATATTATATTATATTATATTATATTATATTATATTATATTATATTATATTTATATAATATATATATATATATATATAATAATTAAATAATTACAACAAGCAAGGTGCAGCTCCATCTTTTTGCTTTTAGATTGTCAGCTAAAAGTGTTGTGGCACTCGCTGTGATATAGATAAGAATTAATAAACAAAATAAATAGGAATTAATAAAATTGATAGGAATTAATAAACAACCGAGACTAAACACAATCCCTCGTACTTCAAACTGAGAGTGAAACAAAAACCGAGATAAGCACTAATAAGTGGTGATGATAATTATAATAATGACAATGATAATAATGACAATGGTGGTGATGATGATAATGATGGTCATAATGATGATGACGATGATAATAATAATAATAATAATAATAATAATAATAATAATAATAATAATAAATAATCCCGGGCATCAATCACCTCTTTGGAGTCGCTCCAGGGCTTTTCCAAACTAACTCAGAGCAAAAGAAAAATGAAAATAAGCACTAATAAGGGGTGGTAATACTAATACTGATAATAATACTACTAATAATACTAGTAATAGTAATACTAACATTACTACTACTACTACTACTACTACTACTACTAACAATAATAATAAATCGCGGGCATCAATCATCCCCTTTGGGGTCGCTCCAGAGCTTTTCCAAACTAACTAATAGCAAAAGAAAAACGACGATAAGCACTAATAAGGGGTGGTAATAATACTAATAATGCTAATAATACTATTAATACTATTAATAATACTATTTATAATACTATTACTAATACTAATAAGACTAATAAGACTAATAAGACTAATAATACTAATACTAATACTAATACTAATACTAATACTAATACTAATACTAATACTAACAACATTAACAATACTAATACTAATACTAATACTAACAATACTAACAATATTAACAATACTAACATTACTAATACTAATACTAATACTAATACTACTAACAATACTAACAATACTAATAATACTACTAATAATAAAATCCTGGGCATCAATCGCCTCTTTGGAGTCGCTCCAGGGCTTTTCCAAACTAACTCAGAGCAAAATAAAACCGAAGATAAGCACTAATAAGTGGTGGTAATACTACTACTACTACTACTACTACTACTACTACTACTACTACTACTACTACTACTACTACTACTACTACTACTACTAAAAATAAAAATAAAAATAAAAATAAAAATAAAAATAAAAATAAAAATAAAAATAAAAATAAAAATAAAATCTCGGTCATCAGTCGCCCCCTTTGGAGTCGCTCCAGGGCTTTTCCAAACTAACTCAGAGCAAAAGAAAAACGAAGATAAGCACTAATAAGTGGTGGTAATACTACTACTACTACTACTACTACAAATAAAAATAAATAAATAAATAAATAAATAAATAAATAAATAAATAAAAATTAAAAAAAAAAAAAAATTTAATATAAAAATAAAAATAAAAATAAAAATAAAAATAAAAATAAAAATAAAAATAAAAATAAAAATAAAAATAAAAATAAAAATTAATATAAAAATAAAAATAAAAATAATAAAAATAAAAATAAATTTTTAAAAAATCTCGGGCATCAGTCGCCCCCTTTGGGGTCGCTCGGGGCCTTTTCCCGGCTGCTGCCGCTGCTCCCATTCAGGAGCGCCGCGCTGAGCGCTCCGTGCCGCGGCCCGGGGGATTTGCGCGCCCGCGCCTCTGCGGCTTTTCCCGTCCCGGAGCAGAAAGAGGCGCTTGTTGGTGCCGGCCCGGGCGCTGCAGGTGCCGCCCGATGCTGCTGGAATTAAAGCCCGCAGGTGCCGCCGGCGCTTCCTGCGCTCGCAGCGAGCCCCAGAGGCTGCCAAGGCCACACAGAACCGCTCTGTTGCCTTAAGAGTGCATGAAAAAAGATGTTTCAATGCTGTCGTCGGATCTGGCTGCTTTGCCACCGAGGACAAAAAGTCTCCTGTAAAATTGGATTTAAATAGTCCTATCTCACTTGTGCTCCGGGGGAGCGGATTCCATTGTGCCGGTGTCCCCTCGGCAGGGTGATATCATAGCTTCAGAGGAAGCCTTTATTCCGAGGTCACACCAGTTTGTCCTGGCCATGCAATCATTTTTTGTGCCACGGACAATGTTTTACTGTGGAGATATGGGCCAGATGGCTCAGCCACTTGCAGTCCGGAGTGAAACAAGCTCTTTATTGTGGCTGAATAAACAGAACCCATTGTGCCCCGCTCGTGAAACTCTTGTGGCCACGGCCGGGCGAAGATGAAGTATGAAATTTTCACGGCTGAGGGAAGAATATGTAAAACAACAAGCAAAAAGGGGTGTGGGCTTCCAAAACATTTCCTCATTGTCCTTTCTGTTTTGCCCCTTGGGAGGGATGAGGTATTTCCATGCCCTGCCATTGTCTGGGGCTGTTTCGGGGCTCGCTCGGGTCCCGGACTCCCGGCCCGGCTCATCCCGGGATTTCCTGGCCCAGGTGTGTCCCAGAGCTTTGCCAAGTCCGTGTCTCATGATTTATTGTTTTACAGCGCTGAGAGCTTGGCCGGGGCTCTCCCCTGGGCTGGCAGCACACGGAGCTCAGTAGGGAAAAAGAGATTTTCCTCCACACCAAAGAAACAAATTCCATTTTCCCCATTCTGCCACACCAGAGGGTTTTTTTTTTTCCCCCGATTTCCTTTGAAACTCCCCCCAATGCCGAGTTTCCTCCACGGCAATGTCAGGAGCGTTCCTTGCCTCCCTCTAATTGCAAGCCGAGCCAACCTTGACTGGCAAGGAGAAAGTCGCTGACAGGTTTGGGCTGAGTCCAGCCCTTCTCAGCGCGCCTGTCAGGCGCTGTGTGACAGCATGCAAATGCATGCAAATGAGGGGACACTGCCCGAGCACCTGCGGAAAGTGTCCATCCCCTCTCCCTCCTGCACGCACCGTGGGTTTTTGGAATTCTGCTCCACGTGCCCCGTGCCAGAGGATTGTGCGGCCGTCAGCAGAACGCGGGGCCGGGCCGAGCCGCGCTCTTTGTCCTGCCGGGAGCAGCGGGGCCGTGGCTCCCATCCAGCCCTTGCCATCCTCCTTTCCCCGCAGCATCCCGAGCCTTTTGGGGTTCCCGTGTCAAGGAACGCCTTCTGTTCGCCGGCCAGACAAAAAGGCAGCAGCTGGAGCGGGATGCGCACGGGAAAAGCTGCGGCGACTGCAGCGCCCGGGGGATGCGGGCAGGGAGGAAGGAGAGGCAGAACCTCGAGTGAGGCTGAGCTGCCGGAGAGAAACTGGCGTGGGGAGCAGCCCCGGGTCCCTTAGTGCCCCCCCGGAGCAGCCCCGGGTCCCCTGGAGCAGCCCTCGGTCCCCCGGGTGTCCCCGCAGCCCTGGGTTCCTCGGTGTCCCCCAGAGCAGCCCCAGGGTCCCTCGGTGTCCCCAGAGCACCCCAGGGTCCCTCGGTGTCCCCCAGAGCAGCCCCGGGTCCCTCGGTGTCCCCCGGAGCAGCCCCGGGTCCCTCGGTGTCCCCCAGAGCACCCCAGGGTCCCTCGGTGTCCCCCCGGAGCAGCCCCGGGTCCCTCGGTGTCCCCCGGAGCAGCCCCGGGTCCCTCGGTGTCCCCCGGAGCAGCCCCGGGTCCCTCAGTGCCCCCAGAGCAGCCCCGGGTCCCTCGGTGTCCCCCGGAGCAGCCCCGGGCCCTCGGTGTCCCCCCGGAGCAGCCCCGGGTCCCTCGGTGTCCCCTGAGCAGCCCAGGGCCCTCGGTGTCCCCTGGAGCAGCCCCGGGTCCCTCGGTGTCCCCCCGGAGCAGCCCCGTGTCCCTCGGTGTCCCCCCGGAGCAGCCCCGGGTCCCTCGGTGTCCCCCAGAGCAGCCCCGTGTCCCTCGGTGTCCCCCGGAGCAGCCCCGGGTCCCTCGGTGTCCCCCAGAGCAGCCCCGTGTCCCTCAGTGTCCCCCCGGAGCAGCTCCGGGTCCTACTTGAGTTTGGGATTATTTTTAGTGGGATCTGTGTCCTTGCCATCGACCCCACCCCAAAAAAGGCTCAGTGAGAGCTCCCTGCTGCTCCCAGGGCAGTGGCACTGTCACTGTCACCACGCCCAGCACAAATTCCTGCAGCGATTTCCAGCGATTCAAGGGATTTTTGGGGGGGGTTTAATGCCAGGAGTGTGTGGTTGGGGCCCCATCCCATGATCTGAGCAGGGGAAGTGAAATCCTTTGGAATTCCACAGCCCATCAGGAGCATTGAAAACTCCATGCTGGGCATTGATTTATTTAAATTTTTTAAAAATCTTTTGGGCCTGCAAAGTGCATTTTCATACAGAAGAGGGAGTTTGGGGTTGCTCATCAAAAAGCACTTTGTGTGTGAGGGGAGAAAAAGTGGGAAAAGAGGATTTCCCTCAGTGTCCCCGGGGGATGGGCTGGGCTCAGGGATGGGAGGATTTGCTGGCCCAGGAGAGCTCCTGAGAGGAGAGGAAGAGGAAGAGGAAGAGGAAGAGGAAGAGGAGGAGGAAGAGGAAGAGGAAGAGGAAGAGGAAGAGGAAGAGGAAGAGGAAGAGGAAGAGGAAGAGGAAGAGGAAGAGGAAGAGGAAGAGGGAGGGAAGTTTCAGGGAAGGGAAGTTTCAGGGAAGGGAAGGGAAGTTTCGGGAAGTTTCAGGAAGGGAAGTTTCGGGAAGTTTCAGGAAGGGAAGGGAAGGGAAGGGAAGGGAAGGGAAGGGAAGGGAAGGGAAGGGAAGGGAAGGGAAGGAAGGGAAGGAAGGAAGGGAAGGGAAGGGAAGGGAAGGGAAGAAGGGAAGGGAAGGGAAGGAAGGGAAGGGAAGGGAAGGGAAGGGAAGGGAAGGGAAGGGAAGAGAAGAGAAGAGAAGAGAAGAGAAGAGAAGAGAAGAGAAGAGAAGAGAAGAGAAGAGAAGAGAAGAGAAGAGAAGAGAAGAGAAGAGAAGAGAAGAGAAGAGAAGAGAAGAGAAGAGAAGAGAAGAACTCAGGGATCTGAGTTCAGCTGGGTTTTGAGGATGTGTCAGACACCCATCCCACACCAAATTCCAGCCAAAATCGGGGTGAACCCTTCCAAATCCCATGTGGGGGGTTCAGCTTCACACAGCTGAACATCCCAGCCGGGGGTGACGCTGTGGATGGTGCCAGAGAGCCTGGTCTCCTTTTACAGAGTCTTAAATCTCCTTCTCTGATGAATATTCTAATTTCCACTAATCAATCTAGCACAAGATACAAATTCTCTAACATTTACACACAACCTACAGGAATGGCTCCATTACCATGTTTTATTGCTTTATCTCTAAACCTTATCCTGGACCCTTCCTGCCATGCCTGGAGAGGGTCTCTGCTGCTCTTTGGTGTGTTTGCAGCAACTGGAGTTATCTTAACAAAGGGAGACCTTCAAGCACCCACATTGCTGCTCTCAGCCACTCAAACACTGCTTTCATTTCAATCTCACTTATGTTTCCATATTCTCAAAATCTTTTGCTAGGTGATCATATTCATAAGGCATTCCTATTTCTTCCTCTCCTACAGATCATGGAATGTCCTGAGCTGGGAATGACCCCCAGGGATCACCCAATCCCTGCCCTGACCCTCCCCAAAATGCCAGCCTGGGCATCCCTGGCAGCTCCTGGAGCTGTGGCAGCCTCGGGGCCGTGCCCATTCCCAAGGGAAGATCCTTGCCCTAAAATCCAAGCTGTGCCCACAGAGGCAGGATCCTCACTCTGCTCCATCTCTCCACAGGTCCTGCTGTGTCACCGTGGGGCTGGGAAGGGCTGAAAGCACACGGCAGCAGCACTCCTTTTCTGAGCAGCAAGAAGAAGTGATTTATTGAAAAGCCACGGCATTTATAGAAGGGAGATGGTGAAAAACAAAGTGGAAAAGACTCATTGGTCAAAGAAGGCAACACCTCTTCAAAACTTGCTCTTTGCAAAATATCCCAGACACTCACACGGCTCTGTGCTCAACACCAGGGGTCTGTCTGTGTTTTCTACCTTCCCTTGTTTTGTCTCTGAGAAAGATTTTCAGCCTGGGAAAGATCCTGGCTGGAGCTAAAAACTCAACAATCTGGGGAAAAACCCATTAGGTTCCCCACGAGCCTTCAGCAGTGTCCACAGTGCTGGACTTTGCACCACCCTGAAAAGCAGGGGGTGAAACCTCCAGGAAGATCTCAGGGTGTGAGGCAGCACATGGACACCGGGGCTGGTGGGAGCCCAGGGTGGCTTCCCTGGATCCTCCAGACCCTGGCAGGGGGCTCAGAGGAGTTGGCACAGTGCCCAAGACCCTTGTGGAATGGATTTTAGTCCCTGGAAAAAATGACCAACATTGCAGGAAGAATTACAAATCACAAAAAATAAGTAGAGTATCAATTAGATTGTTAGAAGGTAGAAAAGTGAATTTTTAGAAATGTCTATATCAGGGGGTTTGAAGCTAAGATGGAGGATTTTGGGCGTGGTGTGTCTTTTCTTTCTTCTTCTCCATGCCATCCATCTTTGGGTCAGGATGGCACCACTGGGTTGGTTTGGGACAGAGTTGGACAGTGTAATAAAGGTGTCATGTATTGGAAAGTGATTGTAACCATGAGGTGTGTAATTTATAGTATAAAAGATAAGTCCTGCCCAAGGGCAGGCAGTGTGCCCTGGATTGATGTGCCAGACAGAACTCTGTGAGTTAGAGAAAGAATTTCTTAGATAACAAACAATAAACAACCTTGGAAACCTCAGAAAACAGCCTGTGGCTGCTTCTTCAGTGCTCGAGCTGGGAAACCTGAACTCTAAACCCCCCAAATGTCCTGCTGGGGGTGACCTCAGGCTCAGGAGACCCCACAGGCAGCGCCAGGGAGGGAAATGCGGGGCTGCTGCTGGAGCCAGGCGGGTGCAGAGGGCTGGAGCTGCTGCTGGGGCTGGGGCTGGCTCAGGAGCAGCTGCTGAGTCAGCAGGGCTGCAGGGGTCCCTCTGCCCTTCCCAGGGGACACAACCTCGGGAAAAGTCCTGGGAAAACCTCGGCGTGGGGTGAAATTCCCGAGGATTGCACACCCAGAGTCGGTGGTGGCTGCTGCTGCGTCCCAGGCACCGGCACGCCCGGCTGTTCGGGGGTCTTTGTGTCCCAAAATCCCCAAATCCTCGGGCTGGAGAAGCCCTCCCAGCCCATGCAGCCCCAGCTGTGCCCCACACCCACCTTGTCACCCTGAGTGCCACCTCCAGGTGACACCTGCAGAGCTCCCCTGGCAGCAGTTTTTGTCACGCACCCCCCGGCACAGCCCAGCCGGAGGGATCTGCTGCTCCCCCTGCTCCTTATGGAAATCAGCCCCACAAAATCAGCGCTGCTCCGGCCGGCCTTTTTTGTTCGCTTTTTTTTTCTTTCTTTCTTTCTTTTTTTTTTTTTTTCCCTTCCCACTTTGGAGCCCAAGGTAGCTGCATTTAGCAGCTTTCTGTCCTTTCTTTGCCGCTGCGGCAGGGTTGTGGTCACTCAGGCAGCAGTAACTTTGAAAAAATGACCCGTCTACACCCAAACAATAACAGAATCCCCCTTTTTATGTTGGCAACGCCCAGCGCTTTCTCTGCCCTTCAGGACTCCCCACGTAGACGCAACTGTTTGCCCAGCCCTCTCCTGAACAACTTAATTAAGCAAAAAGAAAAAAAAAGTGGCACTTTTCTGCCGGGCTCACAAAAACAGAGCTGTGGGGGTAAAGGAGGGGACGCGGCAGCAAACCCGCATTCCTCGGAGGGCTCGGCAGCGACCCCGGCCCCAGCCCAGCGCCGGGAGGTGCCAGCAGGAATCGGTGGCACCTCTGTGCCCGTTCCTGGCAGGTTTGACAAACTTGGGGAAAGTTGGGAAGGGTAAGGATGTGACAGGAAGGTCTCACAGCTTTGTGTGTGTAACAGAAAGATCTTTGAATGTAGAATCTGAGGAAGGAATAGAAATGAAAGTAAGTTTTGATACGGAAGGAGGAGTAGAAATGATAGAAAGATTTTATATAGAAAAAGGAATAGAAATGAAAGTAAGTTTTGATATAGAAGAAGGAGTAGAAATTATAGCAAATATTGATATAGGAGTAGAAATGATAGCAAGTTTTGATACAGAAGGAATAGAAATGAAAGCAAGTTTTGATATAGAAGGAATAGAAATGATAGCAAGTTTTGATATAGAAGAAGGAGTAGAAATTATAGCAAATATTGATATAGAAGGAATAGAAATGATAGCAAGTTTTGATACAGAAGGAATAGAAATGAAAGCAAGTTTTGATATAGAAGAAAAGAATTGCTGAGCCAGTTTTACTAAGAAGGCAAAGAGCAAGTGAGTTGGGAGGGCTTTTATGACTCTGAGCAAAATGCACCTGAAACAAAAGATGTTTTTACCAAGCAGAAGGATTTTCACAGACAAACAAAAATGCCATGCTGCAAGTAGAGAAAAGATCTCAGAATCTTCCACTGCGAGAAAACGGAAAAAAACAACTTTAACTTGAAGTGTAACACACTGACTTTTGGTGATTGGGGAATAGCACCATGAGTATGGTGATGTTGGTAGTTATGATGGGCTGGAGGTGATAGTGAAAGCATTGATGGGTTGGTTTGTGATAAGATGCACGCAGAGAAGGAACTAGGATGGTTTGTAACAGGGACAGAGCAGAGCTTCAGGACACACGGCCTGCCTGTCACAGCTTCTGTCACCTCGTCTGGGCACCAAACGGCACCTTGAGAGCGGCTGGAGGCTCCAGCTCTCCATCCAGCGCTTCCAGAGGAGCAGCTTTCCCCCCTAGGGGACCAAAGCGCCCATCCTCCCACCCAGGGCAGCTCCCGAGGCTCCCACATTTCCCACACTGATTTCCCAGATTGGTTTCCCAGATTTCCCAGACTGATTTCCCAGACTGATTTCCCAGACTGATTTCCCAGACTGATTTCACAGTTTTATTTCCCGGATTTCCCAAACTGATTTCCCAGATTTCCCAGACTGATTTCCCAGATTGATTTCCCAGATTGATTCCCAGATTGATTTCCCAGATTGATTTCCCAGACTGATTTCCCAGATTGATTTCCCAGATTGATTTCCCAGACTGATTTCTCAGATTTATTTCCCAGATTTCCCAGATTGATTTCCCAGATTGATTCCCCAGATTGATTTCCCAGATTGATTTCCCAGACTGATTTCTCAGATTTATTTCCCAGATTTCCCAGATTGATTTCCCAGACTGATTTCCCAGATTGATTCCCCAGACTGCTTTCCCTGCACCCACGCTGGGAGCCGCTGCCATTCCGTGCCATGTGCACACATTCCCTGATCCATGGGGGTTCCAGAGCCTCCCCAGCTGCCCCAAGGGCACAAAGTTCCTTCCCTTCCCTTCCCTTCCCTTCCCTTCCCTTCCCTTCCCTTCCCTTCCCTTCCCTTCCCTTCCCTTCCCTTCCCTTCCCTTCCCTTCCCTTCCCTTCCCTTCCCTTCCCTTCCCTTCCCTTCCCTTCCCTTCCCTTCCCTTCCCTTCCCTTCCCTCCCTTCCCCCTTCCCTTCCCTTCCCTTCCCTTCCCTTCCCTTCCCTTCCCTTCCCTTCCCTTCCCTTCCCTTCCCTTCCCTCCCGAGACTGGCTCTGCTCCTCAGGCTCCTCTTCCCAGGCGGCTCCAGCTGCTCCCTGTCCAAGGAAAGGGATGAGCCTCTCACACCACGAGTGTTTCAAGGGCCTGGGCTCTCAGGCCTTTTTTATTTAACGAGAGGAAAAAAAAAGTTGCTCTTAACCAGGCAGGGGAGGCCGGAGCAGAACTGTCTGGCTGAGTTATGTTCTCCCCTTCTGCCTTTATCTCCATTAAAGGAGCATAAATTCATTTTGGGCTCCAGCCCTGCAGGGGTCAGGGGCTGCTGTGGCTCTGAACGGCCCCAAATCAATGGCCCGGCTGTCACCCTGCACACATGGGGGGCTCTGAGGGCTGCCCGGGTTCTTTTCAGATTAAAAAAAAAAAAAAAGATTAAAAATAGCGTTTTGCCCTTATTCTCTCCCATCGCAGCCACTGCTTTCCTTCGGTGATCCCTGGCAGGCAGGAGCACTTCAGAAATCCTACAATCCCCAAAGCAGATCATTACATTGTTCAATTATAAAAATTAACAAAGCCAAACAAGCCCTAAAATGCTTGGCTGTATTTTCTCGGGCTCTTCAAGTCCTGACAAATCCTTTTATTCGAAGGAAGCCAGGCAGCAGAAGCGACATCCCCAAAGGGTGGGATGGCTGGGGGTGGAGGTGGGATATTCCCTTTGGAATTGCAAGGTGGGAACGAGCACAGCACATTTGGGGGGGTGGGGCACTGGGGGGGCAAAACCCTCAAATGCCACCCCGGGCATCCCAAAGTGCCCCACACGTGCGTGATCCCACACACCAACACGGAGAGGAATTTCCCCGTGGAAAAGGTGGGAAGAGCTGCCCAGGGGGGATTTGGGGTCCCCGTCCCTGCAGGTGTCACCTGGAGGTGGCACTCAGGGTGACAAGGCGGGCACGGGGCACAGCTGGGAGGGCGTTTCCAGCCCCGGGGATTTGGGGATTTGGGGATTTTGGGACACAATCACCTCCAAACAGCCGGGGGTGCTGGTTCCTGGGACACAGCAGCAGCCACCGCTGACTTTGGGGTGCAATTTCACCCCACTCCGAGGTTTTCCCAGGACTTTCCCGAGGTCGTGTCCCCCTGGGAAGGGCAGAGCAGCCCCAGGGGGAGCCGGGCTGGATTTCAGAGCGCTCTGAGCTGCTCTGCTCTGCCCAGAAACGCCACATCTCCAACATTTCCAGGGCAAAGGAGGGAGGAAGCTCCTTGTGCAGCTCCATTCAGGGCTGCCCGAGCTCCCTCTCCCGTGAGGTGGCACTCAGGGTGACAAGGCGGGCACGGGGCACAGCTGGGAGGGCGTTTCCAGCCTCAGGATTTGGGGATTTTGGGACACAATCACCTCCAAACAGCCGGGGGTGCTGGTTCCTGGGACACAACAGCAGCCACCACCGACCTTGGGGTGCAATCCTCGGGAATTTCACCCCACTCCGAGGTTTTCCCAGGACTTTGCCGAGGTTGTGTCCCCCAGGGGGAGCCGGGCTGGATTTCAGAGCGCTCTGAGCTGCTCTGCTCTGCCCAAAAACGCCACATCTCCAACATTTCCAGGGCAAAAGAGGGAGAAGGCTCCTTGTGCAGCTCCATCCAGGGCTGCCCGAGCTCCCTCTCCCGTGATTAATATCTGGGAAGCTTCTTAACAAGGCTCGGCTTGATAGGTGGCTCTTGTTGGAGGAAATTTATGGCCTGGTACTTCCTCAGCGAGACTTCCCACGTCGAATTGTTGAACATTACTGACCCTGCTGCCCAACACGAGGGGGTGGGGATTTACACAGATGTCTGGTAACTGTGGAAGGTGCAAAAATCCAGAAGAACAACCTGCCTGACATCCATTGGAAGCGGCTGGTGCACAGGGGTCAGGGGGAGGCCCGCGGCAGCGTGTGAGCCGCAGTGTTTTGGTGCAGTTTGTTTTTTGATTAGTGCAGTTCATGACCGGGCCATCCCACCTGAATAACAATCAGCGCGATTCACGGCGGGCCGGGAGAGGGCAGGGCCGCCCGCAGAGCCGCCCATATGGAGCCGGCCCTGGGAAGGGCGGAACCTTCCCGAACCCAGATGGTTCGGCTTGACGGCTCTGGCACGGCCCCAGCAATAACCTCGGCCGGGCTGGGAGCGCCGGGATGCTGAGCCCTCCCCCCCCCCCCCCTCCCCTCCCCTCCCCCTCTGCTCGGCCCCTCCCGCCTCCCTCCCACTGCACCTACGGAAACAAAGGGAGAGCGGGATGGGATAATGGGGGAATGGGATAATGGGGGAATGGGGTAATGGGGTGGGATGGGATCAATGGGATGGGATCAGATGGGATGGAATGGGATCAATGGGATGGGATTAGTGGGATCAGTGGGATGGGATTAGTGGGATGGGATGGGATGGGATGGGATGAGATGGGATGGGTGGGATGGGATTAGTGGGATGGGATGGGATCAATGGGATGGGATGGGATTAATGGGATTAGTGGGATGGGATGGGATGGGATCAGTGGGATGGGGTCAGTGGGATTGGATGGGATGGGATTGGATGGGATGGGATCAGTGGGATGGGATGGGATCAATGGGATGGGATGGGATTAGTGGGATCAGTGGGATAGGATTAGTGGGATTGGATGGGATGGGATGAGTGGGATGGGGTCAGTGGGATTGGATGGGATGGGATCAATGGGATGGAATGGGATTAGTGGGATTGGATGGGATGGGATCAGTGGGATTGGATGGGATGGGATCAATGGGATGGGATCAGTGGGATGGCATCAGTGGGATGGGATCAGTGGGATGAGGCCAGTGGGATGGGATGGGATCAATGGGATGGGATGGAATGGGATCAATGGTATCAATGGGATGGGATGGAGCCATGCTGCCACTAAAACCAGCCTCTGCACCCCCTGCAGTTGGATTTTGCTTTCATTTTGTTACAAATACAAATTACGGTATTGGCTTGTCACAAAGATGAAGGTGGGTACTGTACGTGTGCTGCTGCAATGGTTTTTAAGATATAATTTTCCTTAGACTAACACAGGCTGATAAAGCATGAAGTGAACTGCCTGCTTAATTGGATTCCACCCAATAAAGACACCTGCTACTGATACACCAGCTCCCAGCACCGACCAGCTATGAAAATCAAAAACCACAGCCCAAATTGAGACTGATAAGAAAAAGAAATTAAAACCACACCCAAGAAACAAGCATGCTCTGAAAAGGCAGCCCCAAGGAGTGGCCATGCCGAACAGTTCCTGGAACATGGAAAATACTTTGTAGAAAAGTTGAAAAATGTGTGATGGGTCTATGAATATGCAACGAGCTCATAAATTTAAGGGGTGTCTCCAAACCAGCAGGTGTGCTCTTGGCTGAGTGCCAAGCACCCGGCCCTTCCAACCTTTGGTTTTATTATTTGTCTCTTACTGTCTTTTATGAAACTTGTGAAAATCTACCAAAAAAGTAAACCTCGTTTTTCACTTTCTTTTTTTCCTTTTTTTTTTTTTTTTTAAATTGTGGTGGTTTTTTTTGTTTGTTTTTTGTTTGGTTGGTTTTTTTGTTTTTTTTTTTTTTTTATTGTGGTGGTTTTTTTTGTTTGTTTTTTTTTGTTTTTTTTTTTTTTTTTTTTTTTTTTTTTTAATTGTGGTGGTTTTTTGGGGGTTTTTTGGTTTTTTGATTTTTGGGGTTTTTTTTTTTGGTTTTTTTTGGTTTTTTTGCCTGGCGCTGTCTTTGCCTCTCCCTGGTGAGGGGAGCAGTGAGGAGGGCAAAGGGGGGAGCAGGAGGAGGTGAAGCCCTTTGGATTTTGGGGGAGCAGGGAGCTGCTGCCTGGACCCTCCTGTGCTGCTCGAGCAGGAAAATCTCCACCTGTGATGACAGTTCAGTCACCACGGACAGGACGAATTTCTCAGGGTAAATCCCCAAATCCTGGGGCTGGAAAAGCCCTCCCAGCTGTCCCCATGCCCACCTTGCCCAGGTGACACCTGCAGGGATGGGCACGGCACCACCGTGAGATTATCACAATAACCAGCAGCTGCAAGAGCCAGAGCGACACCTCAGAGACCAAAAAAATCAACTCCTGACTGCTCTGGGCACTGAGCAGGCACGGATTTGGGGATGGGGAGTGTTGGGAGGAGCTGGGTGCTGGTTTTGGGGTGGGAAGTTTTTGGAGGAGCCGGGTGCTGGTTTTGGGGTCGGAAGTTTTTGGGGGAGCCGGGTGCTGGTTTTGGGGAGGGTTTGGAGGAGCCGGGTGCTGGTTTTGGGGTGGGAAGTTGGGAGGAGCCGGGTGCTGGTTTTTGGGGTGGGAATTGGGAGGAGCCGGGTGCTGGTTTTTGGGGTGGGGAGTTTTTGGGGGAGCCGGGTGCTGGTTTTGGGGAGGGTTTGGAGGAGCCGGGTGCTGGTTTTGGGGTGGGAATTGGGAGGAGCCGGGTGCTGGTTTTTGGGGTGGGAAGTTTTGGGGGAGCCGGGTGCTGGTTTTGGGTGGGGTTCGGGAGGAGCCGGTGCTGGTTTTTGGGGTTGGGAGTGGGAGGAGCCGGGAGCTGGTTTTGGGGTGGGAATTGGGAGGAGCTGGGTGCTGGTTTTTGGGGTGGGAATTGGGAGGAGCCGGGTGCTGTTTTTGGGGTGGGAATTGGGAGGAGCCGGGTGCTGGTTTTGGGGGAATGTTTGGAGGAGCCGGGTGCTGGTTTTGGGGTGGGAATTGGGAGGAGCCGGGTGCTGGTTTTTGGGGTGGGTTTTTGGAGGAGCCGGGTGCTGGTTTTGGGGTGGGGAGTGTTTGGGAGGAGCCGGGAGCTGTTTTTTGGGATGGGAATTGGGAGGAGCCGGGTGCTGGTTTTGGGGTGGGGAGTGTTTGGGGAGCCGGGTGCTGTTTTTTGGGGTGGGAAGTTTTTGGGGGAGCTGGGTGCTGGTTTTGGGGTTGGAAGTTTTTGGGGGAGCTGGGTGCTGGTTTTTGGGGTTGGAAGTTTTTGGGGGAGCTGTGCTGAGCCGGCCCAGGGTTTGCTTTGCTGCCAGCAGCCAGGACACCCCGCGGGGGGAGGGACAGCCCGGAGCCTTTGGGCCCTCTGGTTCTGGAAAGGCACCGGGCAAAGGTTGGACTCGGTGACCTTGGAGGTCTCTGCCTCCCTTGTGGGTTCTGCTCTTTGGTTTTTACACCTCGGAGCAGGGGGTGAGTAAAGCAGGAAAGGGGGAGGTTTGAGCCCAAGGAGTTCTCGTTCAGGAATGGAGGAGGAGCAGGAGAAATGGAGGAAGAATGGAGGAGGAGGAGAGGAGGAATGGAGGAGGAATGGAGGAGGAATGGAGGAGGAATGGAGGAGGAATGGAGGAAGAATGGAGGAGGAGGAATGGAGGAAGAATATAGGAGGAATGGAGGAGGAATGGAGGAGGAGGAGGAGGAGGAGTTGAGGAGGAATGGAGGAAGAATGGAGGAAGAATGGAGGAGGAGGAGGAGGAATGGAGGAAGAATGGAGGAGGAGGAGGAATGGAGAAAGAATGGAGGAGGAGGAATGGAAGAGGAGGAGGAGGAATGGAGGAGGAATGGAGGAGGAAGGAGGAATGGAGGAAGAATGGAGGAGGAGGAGGAAATGGAGGAAGAATGGAGGAGGAGGAGGAATGGAGGAAGAATGGAGGAGGAGGAGGAATGGAGAAAGAATGGAGGAGGAGGAATGGAGGAATGGAAGAGGAGGAGGATGAATGGAGGAGGAATGGAGGAGGAGAGGAGGAGGAGGAATGGAGGAAGAGGAGGAATGAATGGAGGAGGAATGGAGGAAGAATGGAGGAGGGGGAGGAGGATGAGGAGGAGGAAGCTGAGAAAGCCCCAGGCTGAAGAGCCCCAGCTCTGCCTCCTCCCAAAGGAGGGCTCTGGTTTCTCCCTCAGTGCCCTGGGTGTGAAAATCCAGGCTCAGGACACGGAAAGTGGCGCTGGGAGTTGCTGAGATGTCCCTGCCCTGCAGGGTCCGATAGAACAGAGCTGGTATTTATTCCTGTCATTCATTTATTTACTGTATCGCTGCTTTTAAAGGAATTCCTCCCCGAAAAGAGTTGAGTGGCTCATCCTGAGTTTCCAAACAGACACGATGAGAGCTGCTGAACGGAGTCATTGACACAAATCGCTTGTACGGGGTCCTCTGAGCGCCGTGTTCTAAATCTTTGGAGTCTCATGAGTATTCACATATAATGTGAATTTATTTTTCAAATATATGAATATATTTTCAAAAACATGAATATATTTTCAAATAATCTGAACGCGATTTCTTAATGAAGGCTAAAATATCCCTTTTAAACTTCGAAGCGATGTTGTTTTCCTTGATCACCTCTGTGCATCCCATATTCTCAGCCCTTCTCTCTGCTGCATATTCATGTCCCTGGGATAATTTCACGGCATGTTTGACAGTGATAAATAAAACTCATCCATCACCGGGCAGAACCTCGGGGGGAAATGAACAATCCCCAGTTCCAGCAGCGCTCCTCTCTGCATGAACCTGATCCCGAGCTGCTTGAACCCCTGGCAGGATTTAAGGAGCTGGCAGAGCGTTTATTCCTGGTTAAAAAAGGAATATATATATTAATAATTATATATAATCAATCTATATTAATATAATATAGAATATTAATATAGAATATTAATATAGAATATTAATATATAATATTAATATATAATATATATTAATAATTATATATAATATAATATAATATTCCTGGTTACCAAAGGAAGAAGACTCCATGCAAGTTCTTTCTGGCAGTTGCAGACCCTGGGACAGGGCCAGAGCTTGCTGCACCTTGCTGGGATTTGTCCCAGGGATCAGGGCTGTGCTCGGGCTCACCTGGGAAAGGTGGGGACTTGATTTGCCTCTGGGATGTCAGGATGAGGTTCCTGAGTGCTTTTCCAGCGGTGTGAAGCCGTTCCAGCTCGGGACACTGGGCTGGAGGAGCCTCCAGGGATCCCTGCGCTCATCCCTGTGCAGAGGCGCTGCTGCTCCTCAGCGATGGAAATATCGGGAATGGAAATATCGGGAATGGAAATGGAAATATCGGGAATGGAAATGGAAATATCGGGAATGGAAATGGAAATATCGGGAATGGAATAGAAATATCGGGAATGGAAATAAGTATCGGGAATGGAAATAAATATCGAAATTGAAAGAAATATCGGGAATGGAAAGAAATATCGGGAATGGAAATAAGTATCGGAAATGGGGATAGAAGTATCGGAAATGGAAATAAATATCGGGAATGGAAATATCAGAAATGGAAATATCGGGAATGGAAATATTACCCGCAGCCCTCCCTGGCCCGGCCGGGACAGTGCTCACAGGAGCTCTCTGAGGTGCCAAAGAATTCTGGAGCTGGAATTGCGGGGGAGAAGCAAAGGAGGAGGAAACCTGCCCCAGGAACAGCCCAGGACAGGCACTGAAACCTGCCCCAGGAACAGCCCAGGACAGGCACTGAAACCCGCCCCAGGAACAGCCCAGGACAGGCGGGAGGGCACTGAAACCTGCCCCAGGAACAGCCCAGGACAGGCTCTGAAACCTGCCCCAGGAACAGCCCAGGACAGGCTCTGAAACCTGCCCCAGGAGCAGCCCAGGACAGGCACTGAAACCTGCCCCGAGAACAGCCCAGGACAGGCGGGAGGGCACTGAAACCCGCCCCAGGAACAGCCCAGAACAGGCACTGAAACCTGCCCCAGGAACAGCCCAGGACAGGCTCTGAAACCCGCCCCAGGAAGAGCCCAGGACAGGCACTGAAACCTGCCCCAGGAACAGCCCAGGACAGGCACTGAAACCTGCCCCAAGAACAGCCCAGGACAGGCGGGAGGGCTCTGAAACCCGCCCCAGGAACAGCCCAGGACAGGAGAGGAGGGCTCTGAAACCCGCCTGGAACAGCCCAGGACAGGCACTGAAACCTGCCCCAGGAACAGCCCAGGACAGGCACTGAAACCTGCCCCAGGAACAGCCCAGGACAGGCACTGAAACCTGCCCCAGGAACAGCCCAGGACAGGCACTGAAACCTGCCCCAGGAACAGCCCAGGACAGGCTCTGAAACCTGCCCCAGGAACAGCCGGGAGGGCACTGAAACCCGCCCCAGGAACAGCCCAGGACAGGCACTGAAACCTGCCCCAGGAACAGCCCAGAACAGGCGGGAGGGGCTCTGAAACCTGCCCCAGGAACAGCCCAGGACAGGCGGGAGGGCACTGAAACCTGCCCCAAGAACAGCCCAGGACAGGCACTGAAACCCGCCCCAGGAACAGCCCAGGACAGGCGGGAGGGGCACTGAAACCCGCCCCAGGAACAGCCCAGGACAGGCGGGAGGGGCACTGAAACCCGCCCCAGGAACAGCCCAGGACAGGCGGGAGGGGCACTGAAACCTGCCCCAGGAACAGCCCAGGACAGGCACTGAAACCTGCCCCAGGAACAGCCCAGGACAGGCGGGAGGGCACTGAAACCTGCCCCAGGAACAGCCCAGGACAGGCGGGAGGGGCTCTGGGCCGGTCCCGGCTCAGGCTCTGCCCGCAGGTTGGTCCCGGACTTGGGGAGGTTTAGGGGGGAGCGCTGCCCAGGGGGTGTTTGCAGCCAGGCTTTACCTGGGCAGGTAAAGGAGGTGGGTTTGGGGTGGGGGAGGTTTTAGGGGCTTGTTTCCCCCCAACAACCAACGGCACCAGCAGCAGGGGTTTGGGATCGCGGCAGGGACTCATTATGGGATGCTTCTATGGCGGGCCCTGCCCATCCTCACATCCCGGCCAGCAAAGGGAAAGTTTTCTGGGTCAGGAGCTGCAGGGAAGCCACACCTTGAGCCAGAGGGGAACAGGGGATTGGGCTCAGCTCCTTCAGGGCTCCCGTGTCCCCTCGGTCACCCCAGGACAGGGGCAGGGAATTGGGGGCGGCCTGTGCCCCCCCTGGAGGGGCCGAATGGGTCAGCACGGCTGGGTGGACACAGGAGCTGCATTTGGGACTGGTTGGGTCAGGTGTGGGGGGACAGACCCCTCGGGTGTGGGGGGACAGACCCCTCGGGTGTGACAGGGACAGACCCCTCGGGTGTGACGGGGACAGACCCCTCGGGTGTGACGGGGACAGACCCCTCGGGTGTGACGGGGACAGACCCCTCGGGTGTGGGGGGACAGTTCCCTCAGGTGTGACGGGGACAGACCCCTCGGGTGTGACGGGGACAGACCCCTCCAGGTGTGGGGACAGACCCTCGGGTGTGACAGGGACAGAACCCTCCCGGGTGTGACAGGGACAGAACCCTCGGGTGTGGGGGACAGACCCCTCAGGTGTGACAGGGACAGACCTCGGGTGTGACAGGGACAGACCCCTCAGGTGTGGGGGACAGACCCCCGGGTGTGACAGGGACAGACCTCGGGTGTGACAGGGACAGACCCCGGGTGTGACGGGACAGACCCCTCGGTGTGATAGGACAGACCCCTCAGGTGTGGGGACAGACCCCTCCCCTGGGTGTGACAGGGACAGACCCTCGGGTGTAGGGGACAGACCCCTCGGGTGTGACGGGGACAGACCCTCGGGTGTGATTTGGGGACAGACCCCTCGGGTGTGACAGGACAGACCCTCGGGTGTGGGGACAGACCCCCGGGTGTGACAGGGACAGACCCTCGGGTGTGACAGGACAGACCCCTCGGGTGTGGGGGGACAGACCCCGGGTGTGACGGGGACAGACCCCTCGGGTGTGACAGGACAGACCCCTCGGGGTGTGGGGGGACAGACCCCTCGGGTGACAGGGACAGACCCTCCCGGGTGTGGGGGACAGACCCCTCAGGTGACAGGACAGACCCTCGGGCCAGACGGGACAGACCCCTCGGGTGTGACAGGGACAGACCCCTCGGGGTGTGGGGGGACAGACCCCCGGGTGTGGGGGACAGACCCCCGGGTGTGACAGGGACAGACCCCTCGGGTGTGGGGGGACAGACCCCGGGTGTGGGGGACAGACCCCTCGGGTGTGACAGGGACAGACCCCTCGGGTGTGACAGGGACAGACCCCCAGGTGTGACAGGGACAGACCCCCAGGTATGACGGGACAGACCCTCGGGTGTGACAGGGACAGACCCCTCGGGTGTGGGGGGACAGACTCCTCGGGTGTGATGGGGACAGACCCCCGGGTGTGGGGGGGACAGACCCAGCCGGGGCAGCCGACAGAACCGGGCTGCCCGGAGAACAGCCGGCCCCGGGGGGAATCGGCAGTACCGGGGGCCGCCAGGGAGAAAGACTGGGGTAAATCAGCACAGCCGAACCGGGCTGGGCAGACCGGAAAAGGGCGGGGAAGGCTCAGCACAGCCGAACCGGGGGGGGTCCGGGCAGCCCGGGGCCCCTCCAGGGCCAGACCGGGCAAACCGGGGGCAGTACCGGAGGCTCAGCACAGCCGAACCAGCAGTACAAGGACAGACCCTCGGGTGTGGGGGACAGACCCCTCGGGTGTGACAGGGACGGGACAGACCCCTCGGGTGTGACAGGGACAGACCCCTCGGGTGTGGGGGACAGACCCTGGGGACAGACCCCTCGGGTGTGACAGGGACAGACCCCTCGGGTGTGACGGGGACAGACCCCTCGGGTGTGACAGGGACAGACCCCTCGGGTGTGACAGGGACAGACTCGGACAGACCCCTCCCGGGTGTGACAGGGACAGACCCCTCGGGTGTGGGGACAGGGGGGACAGACCCCTCGGGTGTGGGGGGGACAGACCCCTCGGGTGTGACAGGGACAGACCCCTCGGGTGTGGGGGGACAGACCCCTCGGGTGTGGGGGGACAGACCCCTCGGGTGTGACAGGGACAGACCCCTCGGGTGTGACAGGGACAGACCCCTCAGGTGTGACAGGGACAGACCCCTCAGGTATGACGGGGACAGACCCCTCGGGTGTGACAGGGACAGACCCCTCGGGTGTGGGGGGGACAGACTCCTCGGGTGTGATGGGGACAGACCCCTCGGGTGTGGGGGGGACAGACCCCTCGGGTGTGACGGGGACAGACCCCTCGGGTGTGGGGGGGACAGACCCCTCGGGTGTGACGGGGACAGACCCCTCGGGTGTGGGGGGACAGACCCCTCGGGCGTGACGGGGACAGACCCCTCAGGTGTGACGGACAGACCCCGGGGGTGTGGGGGACAGACCCCTCGGGTGTGACGGGGACAGACCCTCAGGTGTGACGGGACAGACCCCTCGGGTGTGGGGGACAGACCCCTCGGGTGTGACGGGACAGACCCCTCGGGTGTGACAGGGACAGACCCCTCAGGTGTGACGAGGACAGACCCTCGGGTGTGGGGACAGACCCCTCGGGCGTGACGGGACAGACCCCCCAGGTGTGACAGGGACAGACCCTCGGGTGTGGGGGACAGACCCCTCGGGTGTGGGGGGACAGACCCCTCGGGCGTGGCGGGGACAGACCCCTCAGGTGTGACGGGGACAGACCCCTCAGGTGTGGGGGGACAGACCCCTCGGGTGTGACAGGGACAGACCCCTCAGGTGTGACGGGGACAGACCCCTCAGGTGTGGGGGGACAGACCCCTCGGGTGTGGGGGACAGACCCCTCGGGTGTGACGGGGACAGACCCCTCGGGTGTGACGGGGACAGACCCCTCGGGTGTGGGGGGACAGACCCCTCGGGTGTGACAGGGACAGACCCCTCGGGTGTGACAGGGACAGACCCCTCGGGTGTGACAGGGACAGACCCCTCGGGTGTGACAGGGACAGACCCCTCGGGTGGGGGTCGCGGCTGTGCGGGAAGGGAACAGTGCTGCTCCCGTGCCCAGCGAGCCCCGGGCTGCGCTGCGGGGCCGGGGCAGCCACGGGGGGACCGGAGGGCTCAGCACAGCCGGACCGGGCAGGTACCGGGCAGTACCGGGCAGTACCGGACAGAACCGGGCTGTACCGGAGAGCTCAGCACAGCCGGACCGGGCAGGTACCGGGCAGTACCGGGCAGTACCGGAGGCTCAGCACAGCCGGACCGGGCAGTACCGGGCAGTACCGGAGGCTCAGCACAGCCGAACCGGGCAGTACCGGGCAGTACCGGGCAGAACCGGGCAGTACCGGAGGCTCAGCACAGCCGAACCGGGCAGGTACCGGGCAGTACCGGGCAGTACCGGAGGCTCAGCACAGCCGGACCGGGCAGTACCGGGCAGTACCGGAGGCTCAGCACAGCCGAACCGGGCAGTACCGGAGGCTCAGCACAGCCGAACCGGGCAGTACCGGAGGTTCAGCACAGCCGGACCGGGCAGTACCGGGCAGTACCGGGCAGTACCGGAGGCTCAGCACAGCCGGACCGGGCAGTACCGGCCCCGCACCGAACTCGCTGCCGGATCTCCTGCGCCATTCGCAGCCCATGCAGAATGACCAGCCGGACCTTTCCTCCCGGGCCACCAAGGCTCCGCTGCCGCTGGCCCGGCCCGGCCCGGGGTTGCCATCGCGGGGACATTCCCCCGCAGTTGCCCACAGGCGTTGGGAGCTGGCCCCGCTCCTCTCGAGATGTCCCCTGAGCCGCCCCGGGGCCAGGACCTTGTCCCGTTTTGTGTCCCCAGGCGGAGCGGGGATGCTCGTGCGGAGGGACCTGTCCCAGCGCCACTCCAGCCTTTTGTCCCGGGACATCTCGTGGCGCTGAGAGGATCCGGGCCGTGTCCTCGGAGCCACCGGCCTGCCGGGGTTAGGGGAGCAAGGAGGGGAAAAGCTGCCCCTGCATGTGATAATTGACAAATGATTCGTGTTCATCAGAGAAGTTTTGGAGTTTGTATAAACCAGAATACTTAAAATAAGAAAAGAACATGGACCTAGATAAAGGGACATATATGATTGAACCCATTCTGTTTAAATCCCCCTGTTATGAATTCTGTATATTGAATATTGTATACCAGACTGTAAAAGAGAAAAAAAGCAGTGTTCCATAGTCTGAAAGGGTTTTTTTTTTTTTTGCAGAATCAGATTTCCTGCCTTTGTTTGATCAATCACAAATTATCTGCTAAAGATCAGACTTCCCATTTCTCCTGTTTTTATCCACCAAGACCAGATGGTCCCCACCCCTGTCCCCACCTTGTCCCCAGCCCAGAGCTCTGAGTGCCACGTGCAGGTGACACCTGCAGGGATGGGCACTGCAAACCTCCCTGGGCACTTCCAACCCCTGAGCTCCCTTTCCATGGGGAAATTCCTGCTGTGCCCACCCTGAGCCTGCCCTGGCCCAGCCTGAGCTCCCTTTCCATGGGGAAATCCTCCCTGAGCAGAAATCTCTCCAATTCCCAGCCCAAGGGGCAGGCAGGGAGTGAGCAGAGCACCTCAGGATTTTTGGGATGGAGCTGAACTCCAGGCTCTGTGCTGTGGATTCCTTGAGCAGAAGGAACCTTCCCGAGGGGACCTTTTAAATCTCAGGGTGTATTCCTGGAGATTCCTCCAGCTGGGCTGGGTGGGAGCCTGCAGGAGGGCTGGGCTGGGCTGGGCTGAGCTGGGCTGGGCTGAGCTGGGCTGGGCTGGGCTGGGCTGGGCTGGGCTGGGCTGAGCTGGGCTGGGCTGGGCTGGGCTGGGCTGGGCTGAGCTGGGCTGGGCTGGGCTGGGCTGAGCTGGGCTGAGCTGGGCTGGGCTGAGCTGGGCTGGGCTGGGCTGGGCTGGGCTGGGCTGGGCTGGGCTGGGCTGGGCTGAGCTGGGCTGGGCTGGGCTGGGCTGGGCTGGGCTGGGCTGGGCTGAGCTGGGCTGGGCTGAGCTGGGCTGAGCTGGGCTGGGCTGGGCTGGGCTGAGCTGGGCTGGGCTGGGCTGAGCTGGGCTGAGCTGGGCTGGGCTGAGCTGGGCTGGGCTGGGCTGGGCTGGGCTGAGCTGGGCTGGGCTGGGCTGGGCTGGGCTGGGCTGAGCTGCTCCTCTCTCTGGGAGTTGTGCTGGACTTGGAGTGCTGGAATTTTAGCGCTGGGAGTTGGATGGTTGCTCTCAGCTGGCTCCAGATCATTTTGCCCCAAATTCTTTCTGCTGAGGGTGCTGTCAGGTTCTGTCAGTGGCACCTGCTCCCATTGCAGTCTCTCATTCCCACGTTCTGCACTGCTGCTGTGCCAGCCTTGAGGGGAGCTCTGAGTGTGCAGGAGAGCTCCTGCCCTGCTCCCAGCACTCAGGGAGCTTTCCACAGGGAATCCTGGACTGGTTTGGGCTGGGAGGGACCCCAAACCCCACCCAGTGCCACCCCTGCCATGGCAGGGACACCTCCCACTGTCCCAGGCTGCTCCAGCCCCAGTGTCCAACCTGGAACTGAACATTCCAGGGATCCAGGGGCAGCCACAGCTGCTCTGGCAATTCCATCCCAGCCCCTGCCAGGGAACAATTCCTGCCCAAGATCCCATCAAATCCTGTCCCTCTGGCAGTGGGAGCCATTCCCTGTGTCCTGCCCCTCCATTCCCTGTGTCCTGTCCCTCCATTCCCTGTGTCCTGTCCCTCCATTCCCTGTGTCCTGCCCCTCCATTCCCTGTGTCCTGTCCCCCTCCATTCCCTGTGTCCTGCCCCTCCATTCCCTGTGTCCTGTCCCTCCAGCCCTTGGGAATTGTCTCTCTCCCTGTTTCCTGCAGCTCCTTCAGGCCCTGCAAGGCCACCCTGAGCTCAGCCCAAAGCTTCTCCTGTGCAGGTGAACAATCCCAGCTGTGCCAGCCTTTCCTCCCAGCAGAGCTGCTCCATCCCTCTGCTCATCCTGCTGCCTCCTCTGGGCTCTCTCATGGAATTTTTGGGATCAGGAACGTGCCTTGTGCTCCCCAAACTGGGGCTGCTCTTGGAAAGCTCCACAGGTGGGGCAGGCTCAGCAAAACTGGAGCAAAAGGAGCAGAGCGGGTCAGGCACTGCCCTGCTGCTCTCCCAGTGACCCATTCCCGGGAAATTGTGGAATTGGGGAACGGAGACGTGGCTGGACAGCGACCCTGCAGCCCTGGGAGAGAGGACAGGGAAGCTCAGGGACGTGGGAGCTGTGACACCTCCCAGGGCAGGGCAGGGCAGGGCAGGGCAGCAGCTCAGCCTGGCTCTTCTCTCTGACCCTTTGCCGTGGCCTTGTTGTGTTGAATTTGTATATATTTTATTTTTTTAGGTTTTTTTTTTTTTTTTTTTTTTTTTTTTTTTTTTTTCTTTCTTTCTTGAAAGAATTAAAAACTACAGCACCCATGAATAAATATAACTCTTAGCTCCATCTTATTAACCAACAGCAATTTCGGCCTAAATACAGTGAGTGCTCACAAAAAAGCCAAGAATAGAAAATTGTTTAAGTGGCCAAAGAAAGTTTCTCCCATTGTGCTGCGAGCCAAGCTATGCCAGCTATATGTAAATGTATGCGGTGGGCTCTGTGCATGTGTCCACTTTGAAGTTGCCATCTGAATTTAATTCTGCCTTTGTGATTAAATCAGGCCATTACGTTTAATCTCACTTAATAGTAAGAAACGCTCTTTGTTGTTTTCTATAGGCAACATATTCTGCCCCTAACATATACAGCTTGGCATTCACACTTCCCTATTAATCCCCGATGGCTGATAATTGCCTCGGCTCCAAGTTCTCTGTGCAATTCACAAGGGAACTGATTGCAGCCATTCTTCCCCTATACATTAACGCCCTGTTTTGGTGCCGCTCCTTTGGCTCAGTGAACCCTATCAAGCTGCCCACATTTTCTGGCCATGTGGGCGTATTGTAAGATGTTAAATTAAATTCGGGGCTGACCCCCTAAACACCAGAATCCATTAGGGTTGTGAGGTAGCTGATTGACAAGTGGGGCTACTTTGCCACTCAAAAAAAAAAAAAAAAAACCAAAAAAACCCAACCCTGACATAAAAAAAAAAAGAAACAAACCCCAAACCAGGCGAAGTAAGGCTGAATATTTTAGTTTCAAAGTCTTCTGCCTGCTGTCTCTCTCCTTCCAATTTCATTACTGCCCTGGGAATTAATGCCATGGTATTGTTTCATTGATCCTACATATGCCAGGCAGGGAATTTCTTTGGAAAAAGACCAAGGATCTGGGAGATGTCTTTAGTTTGCTTCAGGCTGGGAGCCCACGCAGATTTTTTTTTTTTCCCAAGTGTAATCAATGGAGAGAGCTGGGTTTGGGGTTTTGGTTTTTTGGTTTTTTTTGGTTTTTTTTGTTTTTTGTTTGTTTGTTTGTTTGTTTGTTTGTTTGTTTGGGGTTTTGGTGGTTTTTTTGTTTTTTGGGTTTTTTTTTGTTTGGTTTTTTTGGGTTTTTTTGGGTTTTTTTGTTTGGTTGGTTGGGTTTTTTGTTTGTTTTTGTTTTTGTTTTGTTTGGGTTTTTTTTCTTTGTTTGTTTCTTGTTTTTTGGGGTTTTTTTTTTTTTCCAGTTTCTTTTTCCTTCCCAGAAGAGGGGCCTAATTCCCAGTTACTGGATTATCCCCAAGGGGCCTCAGGCTGTCGTGGTTTTATTTTCCCAGATGGGATAAAAACCCAACTGAGAGCAGATTCCTGCAGGGAGAGGATTGGAAAGGACACTCAGACTCTGCAGGGACAAACACCAAGAGTTTGGGTTCCTTTCCTTCACCAAAATCCTGCATTTGAACAGACCTAGAGGTTTTTAATCACAGAAAAAAAACATAAACTGATATCTGAAAAAAAAAGCTCAAGCAAATGGCAGGGGTGGAATAAGATGAACTTTAAGGTTCCTCCCAACCCAAACCATTCCAGGATTCTCCAATCCCATGAAAACCTCTCTGAATTCCCTGGGAATTCTCAGAATTCTGGGAGTGTTCATGGATGGTTGGCCTGGGCCAGCAGCAGGCACAGGCTCCTGTGGCAATTCAAACTGTGAGAGATGCACTGGGACAAAATAAGAGTAAAATAAGGAGAAATTTGGGGTTAGAAGTGTGTGGCAGAAGCTGAAAGGCTGAAAAACATTTCTAAGGTATTGTAATCAATCAATTAATTGGTTTCTAATGAGAGAGGTTCCCATCTCTCTTCAATAAAACCAATAATGAGATCAAATCCTTTCAGAATCGCCTCTCAGTGCCCCAGCTCTGCAAAGCTGGGATTTCCCAGCACACCTGCACGAGCTCCCTGCAGACATTGCCCCGGGCAGCTGAGCAGGGGCAAGATTTTGGGATTTGTTTGAGGAATGCCCAAAGAAAAGAGAAGGATTTGAGCACCTGAGTCACTTGGGAAGCACCCCCTGAGCCCAGAGCAGCAGAACTCAGCTGCTGGTGCACAATTCCATCTGTCTGTGAGCAGCCCAACGTGCAAAATCTGGTCTGAAATCCTTCTCTGAAAAATTCCAATAAATGCCAGCTGGATACAAGGGGGGTTTGAGTCCAAAATTCCTGAGGAGCAGCAGATGAGCTGAGCCTCACCTTTGGGTTTCTTCCTTGCTTTCTCCTCCCTCACAGCCCTTCAGTGCAGAACCAAACACTTCACTCCAGGTGCCTTTTCCCTCCCGTTTTATTTTTATATTTGTTCAGGAGGCTCCAGGGGCAGATTGATCAGAGCAGAACCTTTGGGGTTTAGCAGGAATGGACAAAACCACCGTGGTCCTTCTTTCTTTTTCTTTCTTTCTTTCTTTTTCTTTCTTTCTTTCTTTCTTTCTTTCTTTCTTTCTTTCTTTCTTTCTTTCTTTCTTTCTTTCTTTCTTTCTTTCTTTCTTTCTTTCTTTCTTTCTTTCTTTCTTTCTTTCTTTCTTTCTTTCTTTCTTTCTTTCTTTCTTTCTTTCCTTCCTTCCTTCCTTCCTTCCTTCCTTCCTTCCTTCCTTCCTTCCTTCCTTCCTTCCTTCCTTCCTTCCTTCCTTCCTTCCTTCCTTCCTTTTTTCTTTTTCTTTTCCTTTTTCTTTTTCTTTTTCTTTTCCTTTTTTATTTCCTTTTTCTTTTTCTTTTCCTTTTTCTTTTTCTTTTCCTTTTCTATTTCCTTTTTCTATTTCCTTTTTCTTTTCCTTTTCTATTTCCTTTTTCTTTTTTTTTTCTTTTCCTTTTTCTTTTTCTTTTTCTTTTCCTTTTTATTTCCTTTTTCTTTTTCTTTTCCTTTTTCTTTTTCTTTTCCTTTTCTATTTCCTTTTTCTTTTTTTTCTTTTTCTTTTTCTTTTTCTTTTTCTTTTTCTTTTCTTTTTCTTTTTCTTTTTCTTTTTCTTTTCTTTTTCTTTTCTTTTTCTTTTTCCTTTCCCTTTTCCTTTTTTTTTTTTAATGTAGGTGTTCCTCCCAAATCTCTGATTTCCACCATTCACCTCAAACCCAGAATCCTAAAACACTGCACAGGTTCTTTTTTTTTTTTTGCTTTTTATTTCCAGCCTGTTCCAGCCTTTTTGTGAGCAATTCTGTGGCTCCTGGGAAGCATTTTAATTAATTAATTAATTAACTGCTGCTGCTACCTGGCCTCACACTGGCCTGGACAAAAGTCACTTTATTTTAGAAGGTGCCCCTGTCCTGCTGCACTCTCTGATCCTGGGGCTGGAGACTCCCTGAGAGCAAAAAGGGAATTTTTATCCCGGTGGTTTCCAAGGGCCACTGCAAGGAAAAGTGCCTGGAATGAGATGAACGCTTTAATGAGAGGGGCAGGAGGAAATCAGCCGGGCTGGGCTGAGCAGCGATTTGTGTTCAACAAAACCTCCCCAAACCCCCCCGGAGCTGAATGGTTTCATCAATCAATAATCTGATTAGTGACCCACCCATCGCATCATGATCCCATTTTTGGGGATTTGCTCCGGACTCTGCCACAGCCTAAAACTTATTCCCAAAGCTTTGGGCCAGACAAAGCTCTGGAGAGAGCCTTGGTGAGCCTGGCTGAGCTTTGGGACTGGTTTTTCCTCTTCCATTCGAGCTCAGGTGGCAGCAGGGTGGGGAAACACACAGGAAAAGCAGAGGTTTGATTTGGAGACATATAAAAATAAAATAAATTAAATAAATAAATAAATAAAATAAAAATAAAAATAAAAATAAAAATAAAAATAAAATAAAAATAAAAAAATAAATAAAAATAAAAAAATAAAAATAAAAATTAAAATAAAAATTTAAAAAATAAAAATTAAAAAAATAAAAATAATAAAAAATATAAATATAAATATAAATATAAATATAAATATAAATATAAATATAAATATAAATATAAATATAAATATAAATATAAATATAAATATAAATATAAATATATAAATAAAAGCATAAATAATATAAAATAAATTTTTAAAATAAAAAAATAAATTAAAAAAAAAAATTTGGCTCCAAAGCTGCTGGTCAATGAAGTGTGGCCCCAGCTCAAAACTGGAAGTAGCAGAGAAATAAATAAATTAAAAATTAATCACATTTATCTCTCCCTGTATTTAGTTTAAGTTTTGAAGTTCTCCCAGGCTGCCCAGCAGCTGTTCTGGATTTGTTCTTGGTTGTGACAGGGAGCTGGTGACATTCCCAAACCAGACCAGGAATTCTGGGGAAAAAACCAGAAACAAAACTGTGCCAGCTTTGGGAAATCCCTGCAGACAAAACACGCCAGGATTTCATCTGGTTGCTGTGGTTATTTTAAATATTTTTAAATATTTTTTAAAATAAATATTAAACTATTATTTTAAATTATTATTATTATTATTATTATTAAATAATTATTATTAAATTATTAAATATTAAATGTTAAGCGTTAAATATTTATTAAATAAATATTTATTTAAATATTAAATATTTTCTTATTTTAAATATTTTTAAATATGTATTAAATAAAAAACTATTATTTTCAATTATTATTATTATTATTATCAAATTATTAAATATTAAATGTTAAATGTTGAATGTTAAACGTTAAATATTTATTAAATAAATATTTATTTATATATTAAGCATTTTATTATTATCAATATTTTTAAATATTTATTAAATAACTATTAATCTATTATTTTAAATTATAATTATTAATTTATTAAATTATCAAAATTTTTAATTATTAAATGTTAAATGTTGAATGTTAAATGTTAAATATTTATTAAATATTTATTTATTTATATATTAAACATTTTATTATTATCAATATTTTTAAATATTTATTAAATAAATATTAAACTATTATTTTAAATTATAATTATTAAATTATCAAATTATTAAATTATTAAATGTTAAATGTTAAATGTTAAATATTTATTAATATTTACTTAAATACTAAATATTTTATATATTTTATTTTTTATTTATTTTATTTTATTTTATTTTATTTTATTTTATTTTATTTTATTTTATTTTATTTTATTTTATTTTATTTTATTTTATTTTATTTTATTTATTTTTCAATATTGAATTCTGAATTTGGGATGTGAATTGGAATTCGAGGGGATTCTGAATTTGGGATGAATTGGAATTCGAGGATTCCTGAATTTGGGATGTGAATTAGGAATTCCGAGGGGATTCCTGAATTTGGGATGTGAATTTGGAATTCCGAGGGGATTCCTGAATTTGGGATGTGAATTTGGAATTCCGAGGGGATTCCTGAATTTGGGATGTGAATTTGGAATTCCGAGGGGATTCCTGAATTTGGGATGTGAATTTGGAATTCCGAGGGGATTCCTGAATTTGGGATGTGAATTTGGAATTCGAGGATTTCTGAATTTGAAATTTGAATTCAGGATCCTGAATTTGATGAATTTGTCGAATTTGGATGAATGAATTAGGGATCTATTGGATGAATTAATCGGTCCTAATTTGATGAATGATTAGATCCTGAATTTGATGAATTATCGGGATTCTGAATTTGATGATGAATCGATTCTGAATTGGATAGAATTAGACTAATTGGATAAAAGGATTCCTGAATTTGGGATGTGAATTTGGAATTCGAGGGGATTCCTGAATTTGGATGTGAATTTGGAATTCCTGAGGTGAATTCCTGAATTTGGGATCAGAATTTGGAATTCGAGGGGATTCCTGAATTTGGGATGTGAATTTGGAATTCCGAGGGATTCCTGAATTTGGATGTGAATTTGAATTCCGAGGGATTCCTGAATTTGGGATGTGAATTAGAATTCGAGGGATTCCTGAATTTGGGATCAGAATTTGGAATTCCGAGGGGATTCCTGAATTTGGGATGTGAATTTGGAATTCGAGGAGGGATTCCTGAATTTGGGATGTGAATTAGGAATTCCGAGGATTCCTGAATTTGATGATTCCGAGAGGATTCCTGAATTTGGGATCAGAATTTGGAATTCCGAGGGATTCCTGAATTTGGGATGTGAATTAGGAATTCCGAGGATTCCTGAATTTGGGATGTGAATTTGGAATTCCAGGATTCCTGAATTTGGGATCAGAATTAGGAATTCCCTGAGGAATTAATTCCTGAATTTGGGATGAATTAGGAATTCTTTCTGAATTTGGGATGTGAATTAGAATTCCTGCCCGTGTCCCTGAATTTGGGATTTGAATTAGAATTCCGAGGGATTCCTGAATTTGGGATGTGAATTAGGAATTCCGAGGGGATTCCTGAATTTGGGATGTGAATTAGGAATTCCGAGGAGATTTCTGAATTTGGGATCAGAATTAGGAATTCCGAGGGGATTCCTGAATTTGGGATGTGAATTAGGAATTCCGAGGGGATTCCTGAATTTGGGATCAGAATTTGGAATTCCGAGGGGATTCCTGAATTTGGGATCAGAATTAGGAATTCCGAGGGGATTCCTGAATTTGGGATGTGAATTAGGAATTCCCTGCCCGTGTCCCGGCTCGAGGAGATTTCTGAATTTGGGATGTGAATTAGGAATTCCGAGGGGATTCCTGAATTTGGGATCAGAATTAGGAATTCCGAGGAGATTTCTGAATTTGGGATGCATTAGGAATTCCGATCAGATTTCTGAATTTGGGATGTGAATTAGGAATTCCGAGGAGATTTCTGAATTTGGGATGTGCATTAGGAATTCCGATCAGATTTCTGAATTTGGGATGCATTAGGAATTCCGAGGAGATTTCTGAATTTGGGATGCATTAGCAATTCCGATCAGATTTCTGAATTTGGGATGTGCATTAGGAATTCCTATCAGATTTCTGAATTTGGGATGTGCATTAGGAATTCCGATCAGATTTCTGAATTTGGGATGCATTAGGAATTCCGATCAGATTTCTGAATTTGGGATGCATTAGGAATTCCGAGGGGATTTCTGAATTTGGGATGCATTAGGAATTCCGATCAGATTGCTGAATTTGGGATGCATTAGGAATTCCGATCAGATTGCTGAATTTGGGATGCATTAGGAATTCCGATCAGATTGCTGAATTTGGGATGCATTAGGAATTCCGTGCCCGTTTCCTTGCCCGCGGCTCCCGGTGCTTTCCCTGCCCGCAGCGCTGCCAGCCCCGCTCAATGCCTGGCACGGCTGCCCGCCCTGCCTGTCGCATCCTGCCACCACCCAAGTCGCACAAAAACCATCTGGGCCGCATTCAGCGGCGGGACAAAGTCACTGCTGCTCCTCCCCGGGCCAGCGGCCGCGCTGCTCTGCTCTCCGGGCTGCTCTGCGGGACCAGCTTTTCTCTCCCGGCCTCCGCGACGAGCCGCGTTTGTCCTCACGGATTCAAATGCAGAGTCCTGCTGCTGTGCCCCGGCGGGTTTGGCAGCGCTGGCCCCGCCGAGTGCCAAAGCTGGGGATGGGACATCCCCTCCGAGTGACAGTGCCAGGGCAGGGCACCTTCAGCAGCCACGGTTAGCATTGATTCGCGAATTATTCAATATTAGACCTTGAAAGTGACAAAAGGAGGAGGAGGAGGAGTGGATTGGGACACCTGGAATGTCCAGCTGGAGGAGCCTGAGGTCAGGGACAGGCTGGAGCTGTGCCAGGAGAATTTTGGGATGGATTTTAGGGCGAGGTTCTTCCCCCAGAGGGGGCTGGGCACTGCCCAGGCTCCCCAGGGATGTCGGAGGGGGGCTGGGCAGGGCAAGGTGGGACTGGGTGACCCCTGGGGGTCATTCCCAGCTCAGGACATTCTGCAATTCCAGCTTCTCCATCCCAAGGAGCTCCCTTAGCCCTGGCACTGAAAAGCCCTTGGCCAGGGACTGTTCCCACATGAGCCCAACCATTGCTGCCTCCACACCAGCCCCGCTCTGAAGGCACCAACAGCTCTGGCTGAGGGATCATTTCCACAGCACCAGAACCCTTGGGGCTGCCTCAGACAGGTGCACTCACCTGCAGCTGCAGGAGTGTTTGGGGCTGCCTCAGACAGGTGCACTCACCTGCAGCTGCAGGAGTGTTTGGGCTGCCTCAGACAGGTGCACTCACCTGCAGCTGCAGGAGTGTTTGGGGCTGCCTCAGACAGGTGCACTCACCTGCAGCTGCAGGAGTGTTTGGGCTGCCTCAGACAGGTGCACTCACCTGCAGCTGCAGGAGTGTTTGGGGCTGCCTCAGACAGGTGCACTCACCTGCAGCTGCAGGAATTTGAAGGAGTTTTCCTCATGAGCACAGAACAGGGACAGGACAAAGGGACAACGTGAGGGAAAACTGATTTCCAGGGAGTGTTTGCACGGGAAGCAAAACACATCCGTGGGTTTGGGCTCTCTCAGCGCTAAAACTTTGCCAGGGCTGGCTCATTTTAAAGGAGCTCCCAGTCAAACTCAAGCCATGCAAAGTGGGAAAAGAGCCCTTCCCCTCTCCCAAAACCCCTGGTGCTCTGACAGAGGATAAGCTTGAAGCACTTTCTGCCCTTTTCCTGCTGGTTGAAATGCCCAGATCCAAGAAGAAAAAAGAGAAATTCCTCTCACTGTGAGGAGGCAGAGGCAGAGCAAACCTCACACCCCAGGGGTTTGTGTTGTGGAAACTGGAGCAGACTCCCCGTTCTCCTGGGGCTCCCCTCCAAAAGCTCTGCAGAAATGTAGCACGGAGGGAAAAGCGAGTGCAGTGAGTGAGAGCAGGAGGGGTCTCTCCTCGGGAAAATGCTGGGACTGAGGCTCCCAAGGATGAACTTTTCCATTGAATCACGGATGGGTTGGGAGCGATCTTAAATCACACCCGGCTCCAACCCCCCCCCCCACGATCCCAGGAACAAAGTCTCCATGTGAACAGTTTCCATCACACGGACAAACTCCCCTCGGGCAGGAAAATAAAGGATTGGGATGAGGGAGGACTTGGTCTTCCCTTGGGAGTTCCTGGTCAGAGGAAATGGCTCCAGGACCCGTGGGGAGATGGAATCTTTTTCTTTCTTGCCCAAAGTGCAGCCAGGAGGAAGATGAAGATTTGAGTTTTTTCCTGATCCTCTTTTCCTGTTTCTCTGTTTCACAACCTTTTCTGCAGCAACAGCACCCCGAGACCCCCAGGCAGGGTTGGGGTCTCCTGCTGTGCCAGAGGAGCTCTGGGCACTC
This sequence comes from Muscicapa striata striata, assembly GCA_030060385.1. Lineage (NCBI taxonomy): Eukaryota > Metazoa > Chordata > Aves > Passeriformes > Muscicapidae > Muscicapa > Muscicapa striata. The sequence goes on along the minus strand of JAREIS010000380.1, from coordinate 629,244 downwards.
ACACACCGTTTCTCCTTCCCCAGGGGAATTACAGGGGTAAAATTCACGGCATTTCCCAGTGGAAGTGCTGGGCTGACAGTTGGTCTTGATGGTCTTAAAGGTCTCTTCCAGCTTTGAGGATTCTGCCATTCTCCTGCTCAATAAAACGCACCAGGCTCAGAGCTGTAAATGACTGCTTAGAGTTCATAGAATCACAGAAAATCCTGAGCTGGAAGGGACCCACGAGATCACTGAAGCCCAGCTCCTGCTGCACTGCAGGGGTTGGATTGTTTTGTTGGGTTTTTTTCCTCTCTTGGGAGCGTATTTTTCATCCCTGGAGAGAGAGAGAAAAAAAAAAAAAACCCCAAAAGGTTTTAGTTATTGTTTCAAGAGTTCAATCCTGGTGGCCACCATCCCTTCCCTTTCTCTTTATCCCCCAGAGGAAAAGCCACAATGGGTGAAAGGGAGGCAGCCAAGCCCTTGGGAAAGGCTTGGAAAGGAGCGGGGTGTGCTGGGCAGGCAGAGCCCTGGCACGGCACGGCCTTGGCACGGCACGGCTCAGCCTTGGCACGGCACGGCACGGCCTTTGTGAGCCGGCCACCTTCTGGGGCAGCCAGGAAAGGCGGCTGCGGTGGGCACCAGGAGGGCAGAAAATGGGGAAAAACCGGGAAATTGGAGCGTGGGGAGAGGGGACAACGAGGTCGGGACTTGGCTCCTGCCTGCGCCTCTCTGGGGGCTCCTCAAGCTCTGATCCCGTCCTGGGGTGACTTTATGGTGCTCAAACCGAAAGGTTTTGTTGCTCAGTATTGTTCATTTTTGCTCTGGGGAGTGCTTCTGCCCGTTCAATAAACAGTTTATTCCACTTCTCTCCAAAGAAATATTTTCCCGAACCAGCTGGGGAGGAGGGATCGCTTAAATCTGGTTTCTAAAAGGACCCCATTCAGAGGTTTCCACCCAAATTTGCCCTAAACCAGGACATCAAGCAGGCCATCCTGCTGGCAGGGACAGCCCCGAGGGGTCTCGCTGCTCTGGGGTGAGCCCCAGCTCTGCTGGAGGAATTCGGGGTCCCCCCCGAGCTGCTGCACCTGCCCAGAGCCAGCCAAAGTCACCAGCCCAACACCTGAGCCAAAACCCAGCAGGGCGAGCCCAGCCCTGAGCTGATCTCTGCCGGGTTTTTGGAGGGCGGTGTGGGGTAGCTGGGGTGGATTTTCCCCCTTTTCATATCAATTACTCATTTTCCACACTCAGGCAGAGGAGCCGTGTAAAGAGTGGATTGAGTCACTCCTAATTCCAGCTCAGGAATTAGGAATTATTGTTTCCGCCCAAAAACTGAAATGCCACTTGTCAATAGTTCTGTGGAGTGAATATTTGTATTTTGCTGCAGACACCAGGAGCTTCAGTAGGAAATACACCAGAATAACTCGAAGGCAAAAATGGAGCAGCTGGCTGGACTCTGTTACCCCGAAAGGCCTCAGTGCAAAATTCAGTCACCCACAGTTTTAACTCAGTGAAAATTAACGAGGACATAGAAGTTGGAGAGTTTTTCTTTGTCGAACACCTTGAAACGAGCAGTCAAACGCTCACTTTAACAACGCTAAAATCAGTGCAAAATCATTTCGAAGCCTTTCAGCAGCCAAGCCGTGCCAGCGAGCTGTGCAACCCCCAAATCCCGGCGCATAAAACCCCTTGGAAAGCTTTGCCTTCGCTCCTCGGAGCCTCTCTGGAGTCAGCAGCCAAAGCCAACTCTCAGTGGGGCTCACGGCGGTGACAATTTGCTGGGAGCCCGTGCCTGCTTTGGAGCACAAAGCGCCCGGAGCTGCCAGCCCTGCCCAGCCTCTCCCAAAAAAAAAAAAAAAAAAAAAAAAAAAAAAAAGGAGCGCTCCCGGTGCTCCTTTCATAGCGACACACGGCCAAGAGCGGGCAGAGGAACCGGGCGAGGAACAAAGGTGGCTCTGAAGTCATTTCCCAGCTCTCCATCCAACCATCCGGTTTCGCTCCTGGCCCATTGAGGGGGCAGAAAGCGGCAGGAAGAGCGCGGCTGAAAGGGAACAAACCGGGGGGAGAGCCGGGCCCGGGCGAAGCTCCCATTCTGCCTGCCCAGAAAGGGATGAATGATTAATTAGAGGCGGCCAAAAGGTAATGGATGTGGGGAAGGGAGGGGGGGGAGCGTCCCGCGGCCAAGTTCCTCGAGCACCTGCGAGAGGCGGGCTGTGGCGAGCACAGAGCGGCTGTGGCGAGCACAGAGCGGCTGTGGGAGCACAGAGCGGCTGTGGCGAGCACAGAGCGCCTCTGTTCGCCTTCACCTGGGCCGCTGGCAGCCACCAAAGCCCTCTCTGTGTCACTGAAAGGAGCCGGAGCCACCCCAGCTGCCAAAAAGGTGATGGGGGAGCGATGGGATCCGGCGCTGGGAGCGGGGATGCGGAGCTGAGGTGCCAAATGGTGTCCTGCCGCAGGGCTGGCGTGGCCAGAGGGACCTCGGGAGGGTCACACGCACATCCCAGTGTCACACACATCCCACTGTCACACACATCCCACTGTCACACACACATCCCACTGTCACACACACACATCCCACTGTCACACACACATCCCACTGTCACACGCACATCCCACTGTCACACACACATCCCACTGTCACACACATCCCACTGTCACACACACATCCCACTGTCACACACATCCCACTGTCACACACACATCCCACTGTCACACACACATCCCAGTGTCACACACATCCCACTGTCACACACACATCCCACTGTCACACACACATCCCACTGTCACACACATCCCACTGTCACACACACACATCCCACTGTCACACACATCCCACTGTCACACACACACATCCCACTGTCACACACACATCCCACTGTCACACACATCCCAGTGTCACACACACATACCCCTGTCACACACATCCCACTGTCACACACACATCCCACTGTCACACACATCCCACTGTCACACACATCCCACTGTCACACGCACATCCCCACTGTCACACACACATCCCACTGTCACACACACATCCCACTGTCACACACACACCCCACTGTCACACACATCCCACTGTCACACACACATCCCAGTGTCACACACACATCCCACTGTCACACACACATCCCACTGTCACACACACATCCCACTGTCACACACACACATCCCACTGTCACACACACATCCCACTGTCACACACACATCCCACTGTCACACACACATCCCACTGTCACACACATCCCACTGTCACACACACACCCCACTGTCACACACACATCCCACTGTCACACACACATCCCACTGTCACACACATCCCACTGTCACACACACATCCCAGTGTCACACACACATCCCACTGTCACACACACATCCCACTGTCACACACATCCCACACACATCCCACACACACACATCCCACTGTCACACACATCCCACTGTCACACACATCCCACTGTCACACACATCCCACTGTCACACACACATCCCACTGTCACACACACATCCCACTGTCACACACACATCCCACTGTCACACACACATCCCACTGTCACACACACATCCCACTGTCACACACATCCCACTGTCACACACACATCCCACTGTCACACACACATCCCACTGTCACACACACATCCCACTGTCACACACACATCCCACTGTCACACACATCCCACTGTCACACACACATCCCACTGTCACACACACATCCCACTGTCACACACATCCCACTGTCACACACACATCCCACTGTCACGCACATCCCACTGTCACACACATCCCACTGTCACACACATCCCACTGTCACACACACATCCCACTGTCACACACACACATCCCCCTGTCACACACACATACCCCTGTCACACACACACCCCACTGTCACACGCACATCCCACTGTCACACGCACATCCCCCTGTCACACACACATCCCAGTGTCACACGCACATCCCACTGTCACACACATCCCACTGCCACACACACATCCCAGTGTCACACACATCCCACTGTCACACGCACATCCCACTGTCACACACACATCCCACTGTCACACACACATCCCACTGTCACACACACATCCCACTGCCTCGGGAGGGTCACACACACATCCCACTGCCTCAGAGGGTCACAGGCACATCCCACTGCCTCGGGAGGGTCACACACACATCCCACTGCCTCAGAGGGTCACAGGCACATCCCACTGTCACACACATCCCACAGCCTCGGGAGGGTCACACACACATCCCACAGCCTCGGGAGGGTCACAGGCACATCCCACTGCCTCGGGAGGGTCACACACACACATCCCACAGCCTCAGGAGGGTCACACGCACATCCCACAGCCTCGGGAGCCCTGGAAAATCCCAGCCTGCCCCAGGGATCCGGCAGAGCACCGAGAAGCTGCTGAGCTGGGACAGGGAGCGAGCGCTGTGTGGTTACTCCTAAACTGGGGTGGGAGCAGCTTCGTCCCTTAGGTTTGGTCAGCAGGTTCAGAAAATGCCCTGCACAGCTGGCAGTGGCTCAGGTGGAGGGCAAGGAAAAGTTTTGTGTCCAGTTGTGGCTCCTGCAGGAGAGCCCTGGAGGGGCTGGAGGTGTCCAGGGCAGGGAAAGGGGCTGGGAAGGGGCTGGAGAATTCCTGAGGGAGCTGGGAAGGAGCTCAGCCTGGAGAAAAGGAGCCTCAGGGGGGCCCTTGTGGCTCTGCACAACTCCCTGACAGGAGGGGCAGGGAGGGGGGGACAGGGACAGGAGAGGGAACAGCCTCAGGCTGGGCCAGGGCAGGCTCAGGGTGGGCACAGCAGGAATTTGCCCATGGAAAGGGAGCTCAGGGGTTGGAAGTGCCCAGGGAGGTTTGCAGTGCCCATCCCTGCAGGTGTCACCTGCACGTGGCACTCAGAGCTCTGGGCTGGGGACAAGGTGGGGACAGGGCACAGCTGGGACTGCCTGGGCTGGCATTTGGGATTCTCCAGCCCTGGATTTTGGGGATTTGGGGATTCCATGTGTGGGATCTGAGGGATGTCTGCCATGGGAAGTTGGTGCCATCACTGCAGGGCTGCACGTGGCAGCTCCGGGGGTTTTGGTGGGAGCATCCCAGGAGAGACAAGGCAGCCGTGAGGAGCCCTCAGTGCTCCAGGCACTTTGTTAAACGGGATTTGGCTCCCTCAGTTGTTTAAGTTTTGCTGCTGGATGGAATAACACCCGAATTCCCCTACAGCCATCCCATCCACGATCTCCTGGGCTGTGAGGGAGTGAAGGGTCTGTGAGGATCCCGTGGGGGAGCAGCGCAGGCAGCACAGCGTTATCCCAGGAAAACAGCCAGGGAAACGATTCCTGGGCGTTCCTGCTTGGCAGGGCAGGGAAAGCAACGAGCGAGAACGGGGAAAGCCCACGGGGAAAACCCACGGGGAATGGCCACGGGGAATGGCCACAGGGAATGGTCACGGGGAATGGCCACAGGGAATGCTCACGGGGAAGGGCCACGGGGAATGGCCACGGGGAATGGCCACGGGGAATGACCACGGGAAAGCCCACGGGGAATGGTCACGGGGAATGGCCACGGGGAATGGCCACGGGGAATGACCACGGGGAATGGTCACGGGGAATGGCCACGGGGAATGGCCACGGGGAATGGTCACGGGGAATGGCCACGGGGAATGGTCACGGGAATGGTCACGGGAATGACCACGGGAATGGCCACGGGAATGGTCACGGAAATGGCCACGGGAATGGCCACGGGGAATGGTCACGGGGAATGACCACGGGGAATGACCACGGGGAATGACCACGGGGAATGGCCACGGGGAATGACCACGGGAAAGCCCACGGGGAATGGTCACGGGGAATGGTCACGGGAATGCTCACGTGGAATGGCTACGGGGAATGGGCCACGGGAATGGCCACGGGAATGGCTACGGGAATGGCCACGGGGAATGGCCACGGAATGGCCACGGGAATGGCCACGGGAAATCCCACGGGAATGGCCACGGGAATGGCCACGGGGAATGGTCACGGGAATGGTCACGGGAATGGCCACGGGGAATGCTCACGGGGAATGGCCACGGGAATGGCCACGGGGAATGGCCACGGGGAATGACCACGGGAAAGCCCACGGGGAATGGTCACGGGGAATGCTCACGTGGAATGGCCACGGGGAATGGCCACGGGGAATGGCCACGGGGAATGCTCCCGGGGAATGGTCACGGGGAATGGCCACGGGGAATGGTCACGGGGAATGGCCACGGGGAATGCTCCCGGGGAATGGCCACGGGGAATGGTCACGGGGAATGCTCACGGGAATGGTCACGGGAATGGTCACGGGAATGGTCACGGGGAATGGCCACGGGGAAAGTTCACGGGGAATGGCCACAGGGAATGGCCACGGGGAATGGTCACGGGGAATGGTCACGGGGAATGGTCACGGGGAAAGTTCACGGGGAATGGCCACAGGGAATGGCCACGGGGAATGGTCACGGGGAATGGTCACGGGGAATGGCCACGGGGAATGGTCACGGGGAATGGTCACGGGGAATGGCCACGGGGAAAGTTCACGGGAATGGGCCACAGGAATGGCCACGGGGAATGGTCACGGGAATGGTCACGGGAATGGTCACGGGAATGGCCACAGGGAATGGCCACGGGAATGGTCACGGGGAATGGTCACGGGGAATGGTCACGGGGAATGGCCACGGGGAAAGTTCACGGGGAATGGCCACAGGGAATGGCCACGGGAATGGTCACGGGAATGGCCACGGGAAAGTTCACGGGAATGGCCACGGGAATGGCCATGGGGAATGGCCACGGGAATGACCACGGGAATGGTCACGGGAATGGCCACGGGAAAGTTCACGGGAATGGTCACGGGAATGGCCACGGGGAATGGTCACGGGGAATGGCCACGGGGAAAGTTCACGGGGAATGGTCACGGGGAATGGCCACGGGGAATGGTCACGGGGAATGGCCACGGGGAATGGCCACGGGGAATGGTCACGGGGAATGGCCACGGGGAATGGCCACGGGGAATGGCCACGGGGAATGGCCACGGGAATGGCCACGGGGAATGGCCACGGGGAATGGCCACGGGGAATGGCCACGGGGAATGGCCACGGGGAATGGTCACGGGGAATGGCCACGGGGAATGGCCACGGCCAAACATCCGTGGGCCCTTACAGAGGAGATAATAATAGTAATAGTAATAGTAATAGTAATAGTAATAGTAATAGTAATAATAATAATAATAATAATAATAATAATAATAAAAACAACAACAAGAGGACGAAGAGGAGGAAGAGGAAGAAGAAGAGGAAGAAGAGGGTTTCATCACCCCAAACCCGGGTACCAATCACTGCAGGGGTTACATCACCCCAAAACCGAGTACCAATCACTGGGGATGTTACAATCACCCCAAAACATCCCTGACCCATCCCTGTCCCTGTCCCATCCCTGTCCCTGTCCCATCCCTGTCCCTGTCCCAGTGCAGAGCTGGAGATCCCGGGATGATTCCCTGTCCCATCCCTGTCCCATCCCCATCCCTGTCCCTGTCCATCCCTGTCCCCTCCCTGTCCCTGTCCCCTCCCTGTGGCTGTCGCTGTCCCCAGCGCTCTCCGGGCTGTGCGCAGGGCAGAGTTTCTCTCTCCCAGCCCAGGCTCTCTCTCTCTCTCTCTCTCTCTCTCTCTCTCTCTCCCAGCCCTGTTCCAGATGGTTGCCGTGCCCGGCGAACAATGGCCAGGAGCGCTGGCCCTGCATACAGAGCAGCTCCGGCCTCAATCCCGGCTCAGTCCTGGCTCAATCCCGGCTCAGTCGCGCCTAAATCCCGGCTCAATCCCGGCTCAGTCCCGCCTGAATCCCGGCTCAGTCCCGGCTCAGTCCCGCCTCAATCCCGGCTCAGTCCCGGCTCAATCCCGGCTCAGTCCCGCCTGAATCCTGGTTCAGTCCCGCCTGAATCCCGGCTCAATCCCGGCTTAATCCCGCCTAAATCCCACCTGAATCCCGGCTCAGTCCCGGCTCAGTCCCGCCTAAATCCCAGCTCAGTCCCGCCTGAATCCCGGCCCAGTCCCGGCTCAATCCCGCCTCAATCCCGGCTCAGTCCCGCCTCAATCCCTGCTCAGTCCCGCCTCAATCCCGCCTCAATCCAGCCTTAATCCCGCCTCAATCCTGGCTCAGTCCCGCCTGAATCCCGGCTCAGTCCCGGCTCAATCCCTGCTCAGTCCCGCCTCAATCCCGCCTCAATCCCGGCTCAGTCCCGCCTGAATCCCGCCTCAATCCTGGCTCAGTCCCGCCTGAATCCCGGCTCAATCCCGGCTCAGTCTCCTCCCTGCACTCCGGGGATGCTCAGCCAAGGCCCGGATTAAATCCCAGCCTGGCCCATCCTTTGTCAGGATAAACAGGACAGTTCTGCCCCTCCAAGAGCAAACCTGGAAGGAGCGTGGTTTGGCCCCTGGAGGATCTGGGATCCTGGGGGTGTGAGCAGGGAATAAAACCCGCAGTGAAACCCTCCAGCCTCAGCCAGCAGCAGGGATTTGTCTGTGCTGCTCTGCCCTGCTCCTCCCGCTTCAGAGGCTAAAATGGATTAAAATCATCCCTGTCACATCCTTCATTGGCTACGGGAATGCTCCAGGTCCCCGTATGGAATGCTTTTCCTTTCCTTTCCTTTCCTTTCCTTTCCTTTCCTTTCCTTTCCTTTCCTTTCCTTTCCTTTCCTTTCCTTTCCTTTCCTTTCCTTTCCTTTCCTTTCCTTTCCTTTCCTTTCCTTTCCTTTCCTTTCCTTTCCTTTCCTTTCCTTTCCTTTCCTTTCCTTTCCTTTCCTTTCCTTTCCTTTCCTTTCCTTTCCTTTCCTTTCCTTTCCTTTCCTTTCCTTTCCTTTCCTTTCCTTTCCTTTCCTTTCCTTTCCTTTCCTTTCCTTTCCTTTCCTTTCCGCACCTTTCCGCACCTTTCCGCACCTTTCCCATTACATTAATATGGAATAATTTCTGCTGGGGAAAGGAGAGAGCAGAAAATCCGTGGGCTATTCAGCACAGCCCCAATTTAAGCTGAATTCCCTCCTTCGGGGGGTTTCTCTCTCACAGAAATGCCCCAGAAAAAAAAAGCCTCTTTGGAAGGAGTTTGGGGAGCTCCTGCATCTGAGGAGACTCGGGATGACCCAACTGTGACCTTCCAGGACCTGGAGGGGCTCCAGGAGAGCTGCAGAGGGACTGGGGACAAGGCAGGGAGGGACAGGACACAGGGAATGGCTTCAGAGTAGGGTTTGGTGGGATACTGGGAATTAGGAATTGTTCCCTGGATCCCTGGCAGTGCCCATGGCCAGGATATTGGGATTTGGGACAATGGGAGGTGTCCCTGCCATGGCAGGGGTGGCTCTGGGTGGCTCTGAGGTCCCTCCAACCAGTGCCACTGCCCAGAGGCCAAAGTGGGGACACCAGAAGAGAAGTTCTGGTGACAAAACTCTCCAGGTACGGGGCTCATGCCTGTGTGCCACTGTCCATGGTTTCTGTGGAACTGCAATCCACCCCTGGGCCTCACAAATCCCCTCTGGACTTTGGGGTTGCTGCAGTCCCGGGGCTGTCAATCTGTGCTGCACAAAATGAAGCACTGAACGCTTCATTCTCTGTGAGATATCACCAAAGTGTCATGTTAACAATAAAACTGAAAGTCCTGCCAAAAATCCGGCTGAGTGTCCACCTTGGAGAGCTTTTAGCCAGGGCAGTACTGCAGGAGTGTCACCCCAGCAGGGAATTCTGCAGCTCCCAGCGCTGCTGCCATGGCAAAAATCCAAAATGCTGCCAAGAGCCAGGCTGGGATGTGTCCATAGGGGGTCCTGTGGCAGCTCTTGGGGTGCCAGGGGGAGGCCAGAGGGGCTGTGGGGTGGGCAGAGGGGGCTGTGGGGAGGGCAGGGGTGTCTGTGGGGTGGGCAGAGGGGCTGTGGGGTGGGCAGAGGTGTCTATGGGATGGACAGAGGTGCCCATGAGGTGGACAGAGGGGACTGTGGGGTGGGCAGAGGGGCTGTGGGGAGGGCAGAGAGGTCCATGGGGAGGACAGAGGTGTCTATGGGGTGGACAGAGGGGGCTGTGGGGTGGGCAGAGGTGTCCATAGTGTGGGCAGAGAGGTCCATGGGGTACCCAGGAGTGTCCATGGGATGGACAGAAGTGCCCATGGGATGGACAGAGGTGTCTATGGGATGGACAGAGGTGTACATGGGATGGACAGGGGTGCCCATGGGATGGACAGAAGTGCCCATGGGGTGGGCAGAAATGTCCACAGTGTGGGCAGAGGTGTCCACAGTGTGGGCAGAGGTGTCCATAGTGTGGACAGAGGTGCCCATGGGGTGCCCAGAAGTGTCTATGGGATGGACAGAGGTGTCCATGAGGTGGACAGAGGGGCTGTGGGGTGGACAGGGGTGTCTGTGGGGTGGGCAGAGGTGTCCATAATGTGGGCAGAGAGGTCCATGGGGTGCCCAGAAGTGTCTATGGGGTGGACAGAGGTGCCCATGGGGAGGACAGAGGTGTCCATGGGGTGGACAGAGGTGTCCATGGGGTGGACAGAGGTGTCTATGGGGTGGACAGAGGTGTCCATGGGGTGGACAGAGGTGCCCATGGGATGGACAGAGGTGTCCATGGGGTGGACAGGGGTGCCCAGCTGCTGTTGGGGTCTCTCTCCCTCCACGTGAGCCAAGGGCAGCCCCGAGGCCCTGCCAGGGAGATTCTCAGCCCGGGTCTGTCCCTGCCTGCTCTGAGCTGCTGCATCCGGACCCTGAGGCGCTGCTGCAGGAGAGCAGCTCATTAATGGCGCTCATTATCGCAGGCAATTATCGCAGCCGGGCTCCGGTGGGTGCAGGGCCGATCTCCCTCCCCGGCACCTCTCGGGTGCTCAGAGCCTGTCCCGGGCTGCGGGGGCACCGCGAGGCTGGCAGGGTTCGGCGGGACCCGCTTCGGGAGGAGCTGCTGGTGCTGCCGGGGGGTTCGGGAGGAGCTGCCGGTGGTACCGGGGGGTTCGGGAGGAGCTGCTGGTGGTACCGGGGGTTCGGGAGGAGCTGCCGGTGGTACCGGGGGTTCGGGAGGAGCTGCCGGTGCTGCCGGGGGTTCGGGAGGAGCTGCCGGTGCTGTCGGGGGGTTCGGGAGGAGCTGCTGGTGGTACCGAGGGGTTCGGGAGGAGCTGCCCGTGGTACCGGGGTTTCGAGGAGCTGCCGGTGGTACCGGGGGTTCGGGAGGAGCTGCTGCCGGAGGTTCGGAGGAGCTGCCGGTGGTACCGGGGTTCGGGAGGAGCTGCCGGTGCTGCCGGGGGGTTCGGGAGGAGCTGCCGGTGGTACCGGGGGTTCGGGAGGAGCTGCCGGTGCTGCCGGGGGGGTTCGGGAGGAGCTGCCGGTGGTACCGGGGGGGTTCGGGAGGAGCTGCCGGTGCTGCCGGAGGGTTCGGGAGGAGCTGCTGAGGTGCAGGAGGGGCCGGGGTTTCCCACACTCGTCCCCAACCCGGTGGGACACGGGGGGTGTTGGCTGTGCTGCTCACCGTGACCTCACAGCCACGGCAAAGCCATTCCCCGGAGTGTTTAACGGCACTGCCAAGTGTCCCGGTGCTGTGGGGAAATATTGTCCCACAACCCTGGAGGGGTTTGGGCTGGGAGGGGCCCCCACCTGCCATGGCAGGGACACCAAATCCCCAAATCTCGAGGATCCAGGGCCAGCCCCAGCTGCTCTGGGCACCCTGTGCCAGCCCTGCCATGGCAGGGACACCTCCCCCTGTCCCAAATCCCCAAATCTCGGGCACTGCAGGGATCCAGGGCCAGCCCCAGCTGCTCTGGGCACCCTGTGCCACCCCTGCCATGGCAGGGACACCTCCCCCTGTCCCAAATCCCCAAATCTCGGGCACTGCAGGATCCAGGGGCAGCCCCAGCTGCTCCGGGCCGTTTTCACCCCGCTCTCCTCAAACCCTGCCTCCCCCAACCCCCGCCTCACCTCACTCATGGCACTTCTCCAACCCCTCCATTCTACCCAAACCAGGCTTTGCCTTTCCTGGCCAGAATGGGGTGAGCACACCTGAGCTCCCAGGTGATGTCCCGAGCCGGCATTTGGGAACCCCTGAGCTGCAGCCGCAGCTTTTGCGGGATTTATTTCATTTTTTTGGCCACCTCGGGCCGGCGCAGAGGCCGAGGCAGGCGAGCCCCGGGCAGGAGGAGCGGGGGAATCGCTCCCAGAGCGATCGCGCCGGCGGCAGCCGCAGGTGACAACTTTAACGAGAGCGCAGGAGCAGATGAGGAGTTTATGGGCTGTTAATAAACTGTAACCAATCGCTGAATGCCGGCGCCTTGTGTTCAAGCTGTTTGGGGCCACAGGTCCTTGGGAGAGCTTGCACTTGCTCTGCCTTTATTCCGACGTAGCAGGACATGAAAGGCCGTGGCAGACTCTTGATGTTTGTTCCCGTGAATAGACATATGTCCCTCACACTAGCACGGGAATATCTAATTAAGGCACACAATGCTGGCTTATACCCAGGGGCAGTGGCAAACAAGACGCTGTCACACTCTTAAGAACACAAACAAAATGAAAATTGCCTCTTTATACATTATAATGAATATGTTCTCCACCCCATCACTTCCAAACACTTCAAGCCCTGGGAAAGCTCCTGAGATGTTGCAGCTCCTTTCCTTTCCTTTCCTTTCCTTTCCTTTCCTTTCCTTTCCTTTCCTTTCCTTTCCTTTCCTTTCCTTTCCTTTCCTTTCCTTTCCTTTTCCTTTCCCTTTCCTTTCCTTTCCTTTCCTTTCCTTTCCTTTCCTTTCCTTTCCTTTCCTTTCCTTTCCTTTCCTTTCCTTTCCTTTCCTTTCCTTTTCCTTTCCTTTCCTTTTCCTTTCCTTTCCTTTTTCCTTTCCTTTTCCCTTTCCTTTTCCTTTCCTTTTCCTTCCTTTTCCTTCCTTTTTCCTTTCCTTTTTCCTTTCCTTTTTCCTTTTCCTTTTTCCTTTCCTTTTCCTTCCTTTTCCCTTTCCTTTTCCTTCCCTTTTCCTTCCTTTTTCTTTTTTTTCCTTCCTTTTTCCTTTTTTCCTTTTTTCCTTTCCTTTTTTCCTTTTCCTTTTTTCCTTCCTTTTCCCTTCCTTTCCCTTTTTTCCTTTCCTTTTCCTTTCCTTTTCCTTTCCTTTTCCCTTTCCTTTTCCTTCCCTTTTCTTTTCCTTTCCTTTTTTTCCTTCCCTTTTTCCTTCCCCTTTCCCTTCCCATTACATTAATATGGAATAATTTCTGCTGGGGAAAGGAGAGAGCAGAAAATCCGTGGGCTATTCAGCACAGCCCCAATTTAAGCTGAATTCCCTCCTTCAGGGGGTTTCTCTCTCTCAGAAATGCCCCCAAAAAAGCCTCTTTGGAAGGAGTTTGGGACGCCCCTGTCCCTGTGGGACATCTCGAGCTCCTCTCCTCAGGCACAGCAGGCCAAACCTTGCTCCACTCCCTCAGGAGGAAAAAAACCAAAACTCCCCCCTCCCAAAACTCTGCTCAGTTTTCACCCTAAAAGATTTTTCTTATAAGAGCGATTAAAGCTGTGGCTGCTTTTAGAAAGATCCACACCAAAAAAAAAAAAAAAAAAAAAAAAAAAAAAAAAAAACAACCCCAACAAACCCCAAGAATCGTGTGTGTTTTTCTGGTATTTCCCCCCCTTTTTTTTCAGCAGACAAGGAGGTGTAGAAATGTATCTTATACATATATGTATATGTCTTTCCGAAAATAGCATTTCACAGGCGCCCGCTGCATCTGCAGCATCCTGCAGCAATCCCGGCGCCGGGATCAATCTGGGATGTTTGCTGACAGTGATTGATTGATTCCCCGCCGCTAATAGGATCAACATTGGGAATATATTAAAGTAAAAGGCACGTTCCCGGCTGGCAGCAGCGGCCCCGGGCCGGGCCGGCTCCGATTGTGTTGGGATTGGCAGCGGGACGCGATGATGGATGAGCGCGGCCCGCGTGTGACAGCGCTCCCCTGTCGCGACAGCCGCGGGGACAGCCCTGCCAGGGGACAATGCAGCAGGGTGGCCCGTCCAGATAACCCCGGCTAATATGGTGAGAGCTGACCTGGCAGTTCGGGGGGAGCGGGCCAAAAGCTGATGGGAAATTAATTCTCAGGAGTTTGTCAAGACATCTCCAACAAGTGAAGATAAATGGCGGAACAAAACTTCTAAAGGCAACGCCAAGAATGGCGCTGAATGGCCAAGGGGAGCGCTCTTTTGCATTTACATCCATCTTTTTTTCTTTTTTTTTTTTTTTTTTTTTTTTAGGGGAAAAGCCGCAGGATGGGGCTGAGCTGCCCGGGGATCCCGGGGATGTTCAGGCTCTGCCTTTCCCCTCTCGCTTCCCCGGCAGGATGGACTGGGAATGTGCAAAAAGCTTTTTTTTTTTTTGCTGTCGCTGAAAGCAGCACAAACCCCTGTGGAAGGAGGGAGAGCAGCGGGATGGGAGCCTGGTGGGGTTTTCAAAGGCTGAGCCAGGCCTGGAGAATCAGGAATTCTGGAATATCCCAAGCCAAAAGGATCACGAGACTCCAGCTCCCACCCAGTCACGAATTTCAGACAGGTTTTTTTAAAACCAGAGCTTTTTCCTTGAAGGAAACCTTACCTTTCCTTGAAGGAAAATGCTTTCCTTCATTTCCCTCATTGAAGGCAGACTGAGTTCCCGATTTTCCGAATTATTAAAATATTCTTGGCATCAATGAACGAGCCATATTTGTAATCAGTTGATCTCTGCTGTGCTGACCGGGACCAGCATTCACGTGCTCATTTTCTAGTCAGGAAACAGCCCTGGAGTGAAGGAGCTGCTGAAGTCTCCCAATTCCAATGGATTTTCCAGCAGAATGCTTTTCCAGACAAAAGTGCCGAGACATTTTTATTTAGTTTTACTTAATGAACTACTTTATTATTATTATTATCATTATTATTATTATTATTATTATTATTATTATTATTTAGTTTTTCTTAATGAGCTGCCTTTTTTTTTTTTTTTTTTTAAATTTAGTTTTTCTTAATAAGCTGCCTTTTTCCGTTACCATAATTTCTGATAAAAACGACTTAGTTTGATGGACACTTCATGAAATTGCATGGAATATCCTCCACAATTCTGAAAACTGAAGAGAATTTGTCTTTTTATTCTGCTGTGGGCCGGGCTGTTCACACTTTGTTTTGCTCAGTGATACAAACTCCACATCTCTACCAGTTTGAAAAGTGGGCAAATTACCCCCGGTTTTTTCCAGAGTATTTGGATCTCATTGACTTCAGAGAGGTTTTGAGGTGTGTCCACTATAAAAACTGATCCGTGTAATGCTGCAGTTCCTTGTTCATCCCGTGAACAAGGATTTAAAGATGGATTCTTCCTAATGAATGAATTTTTGGAGTTCTGACCCGACCCAGAAGGACTCGAGCCCTTTGTGCCCTTTTGCAGGGACGGAGCTGGCAGAGCCTCGTGCCTTCATCAGTCACTGTCTCCCTCAACAATTTTGGGCAGAAATATAAAAATATTAAAATAATTAATATTTTATATTAATATATTAATCAATATATTATATAATTTATATTAATATTTTAATATTATTATTTTAATATTAATATATTAAATTAAATGTTAAAATATTACATTCCGTTTGGGTGGAAAATTCAGTTTGGGTGACCTGATCACTTCCAACCTGCACCTGCCTGGAGGGGCAGAGCCCTGGAGCAGCTGCCCAGGGAGGGGCTGGGGTCTCCCTCTCTGGGGACATCCCAAATTCCCCTGGACACCTTCCTGTGTCCCTGCCTGGGTGGCGCTGGGTGACATCCAGAGCTCTCTCCCAACCCCAAACTTCTGGGGTGTGCAGTTTGAATAGAATGTGTAATGTTACAGTTTGGAAAATTCAGAATTTAAGGGTTTAGAATATAGTGATAATTAGAAAACAAGATGGAGCTTTTAGGGCAGAGGTTTCTTTCTTCTTCACCTTCTTCTTCCTGGGTTTGGGTGGGATCTTGTTTAATTGGGTAGAAAAATCCACACTGCAGGTCATGGGTGTTTGGTCATTGGGTCAAAAGTAAAAATAATTTAGGTGTTAGTTCTTAATGAACAGTTTGGGTTTAAAAGACCCCGTAGAGAGAGATCCACCACCATTTCACCATTTTTAGCTTGTGAGCTACAAGTGCTGCAGCACTCACTGAAATATAGACAAGAATTAATAAACAACCGAGTCCAAACACAAAATATCATCTCGAGTTCTTAATCCCCACTCTGGCAGAAGAGGAAAAGAAGGTAAAATGCGATCCTGTCCCGCACAGGGATGGAAAAGCCGCTGCCAGGGACATCAGGCTGTGCCCCAGGCACTGCCCTGGGCACCAGGAGCTGCTGGCATCAGCTGGGGCTGTCACAGCAGTGTCCCCTGGGCCACCACACAGCACAGGGGACATCAGCCTTTCCCCTCTGGACACCAGAGCAGTGAAACAGGAGCTCGGGATTGGGCTGGTCCTGGAGCCCCAGGTAGCCCCTGTCACAGCCAGCGCCCCACCCTGCCCTGGGGACACTGCAGGGATGGCCGGGGACACTGCAGGGATGGCCAGGGACACTTTGGCTCTCACGGGGTGTGAGTGACCCCTGAACCCCACCCTGCCCGGGCTCCTGCTCTGGGGAGAGGTTTGGAGCTAAAACAGAGCCAGGTTTTTCTGTGAAGGATTGATTTCAGGAAGGTCTTGAGGGGGCTGTGGTTGATCACTCTGAACATTCACACCAATGAAAGGAAAGGGTCCTGCAGCCCCTGCAGGGGCTCTGGCAGCTCCCATCCCATCCCATTATCCCATCCCATCCCATCCCATTATCCCATCCCATCCCATCCCATCCCATCCCATCCCATCCCATCCCATCCCATCCCATCCCATCCCATCCCATCCCATCCCATCCCATCCCATCCCATCCCATCCCATCCCTTCCCATCCCACTGATCCCATCCCACTGCACTGGCAGGGACCAGAGCTGCAGAATAGAAATGCCTCAGTCAGGGCTTTGCAGCTGATTTTGGTCACCTTGGTCAAATTTTGGTCACCTTGGCTCAAATTATTCCAGGCAGATGCTGAAGAAATCCCCGGCTGAAGTGAGATCTGGACAACCTTTCCTTTCCTCTCGGGTTTCCTGGATCCTCCTGGGTTCTGCCTGAACTGTGTTGATTGAATCACGGAATCCTTTGGGTTGGAGGAACCTTCAATCCCATTTAATCCCAGCCCTGCCATGGCAGGGACACCTCCCACTGTCCCAATGTCCCAATGTCCAACCTGGAACTGAACATTCCAGGGATGCAGGGGCAGCCCCAGCTGTGCCAGCCCTGCCCACCCTGCCAGGGAACAATTCCTGCCCCAGATGGAACCTGAATTTGCCCAGTCTCAGTCTGACCCTCTGCCCTGCCCCTGCAGCCCCCGGGGAGCTCTGCCTGCCCCTCCCTCCCTCCCTGGGCCTGCGGCTCGCTGCGGACGAGGAGAGAAATGAAGGAGGGAGAAAGGGGAAAGTGAGGAGGAGGAAGGAAAGGAGCGAGGGGTGAGGAAGGAGCCGGGATGTGCGAGCAGAAACTTCCTCCTCCTGTCGGGACAGGTCGCGAGAGAGCCTAAAACTCCCAGGAGGAGGGAGAGGGAGGGGTCCGTGCTGGTCCCTGGGGCTCTCGGGCCGGAGCCCCGCGGAGCAGATGGACACCCCCCCCCTCCGCAACCTGAGCCGGGCCCTCCCTGGGGCGGGGGAACATATGGGGAGCTCTGGGGGGCCGCAGCACGGCCGGGTTCATCCGCAGGTACCCGTGAGAGGGGCCGGGGGGCACAGGCGGTGCCGCAGCACGGCTCGGTGCCAGCCCCGGTACCGGCCCCGGTGCCAGCCCCGGTACCCGGGGAGGATGCGCGGGCTCCGCGGGTATTTGGGGTGATTGGGGTGATGCTGCCCTCGCTGGTTTTGCCCCCACAGAGCAGCCGCGTTCCCCCGATCCCCCCCTGCCCGTCGGGGCTCCCGGGGCCACCTGTTAGCGACAGGTCCCGGCCCCTCCGGGGGCGAGGCGGGCAGGCAGACGAGCAGGATTTACCGGCTTCTGGCCACTGCCGACTTTTGCATCTGTCAGGGTGCTAATTATTGCCTTTAATAGAGACAAAGAGCAGCTCCTAATGATGCTCCCTCTAATTCTCACCTGCTCCTGCCCTTCCTCCTCCTCCTCCTCCTCAGCAGCAGCAGCGCTCCCTCGCCGGAGCTGCGCTAATTGGGAAAGCTGCTCTGCTTCTTGCGGCCTCCCCGCGGCCGGGGGGTGCCGGGGAGTCGGGGGGAGCCGGGGGGTGCCGGGGGTGCCGGGGGGAGCCGGGGGGTGCAGGGGGGTGCCGGGGGGAGCCGGGGGGTGCCGGGGAGTCGGGGGGTGTCGGGGGTGTCGGGGGTGTCGGGCACCTCTAACGGGGCTCCAGGAGCCAAAGCGGCCCGGGGAGCTCCATCCCTGGGCAGCTCCCGTGCTGCTCCCGGAGCGCTCGGCTCGGCTCGGCTCGGCTCGGATGAGGAGAGGATGAGGAAGGGATGAGGAGAGGATGAGGAAGGTTTTTTCGCCCGTCTCTCGGTCCCTGCTCGGCTCTTGGCGAGCAGCAGAGCCTGGCAGAAGGTTCCCGGCGCGGGCAGCATCCCAAGGCGCTGGCACACACCTGCCCGCTCCGTGTTTTGGGCTTTTGGGGGCAGAGACGGGGGGTTTCTGCCGCAGGAATCGCCTCGAACCCACACCCGAGCTGGGCCCGGATCCCCCCGGGCCAGGGGAGGCACCTGGGCCACCAGCGCCGAGCCCCTCGTGTGTCCCCGCTGTTTGTGGCAGCCCCAGAGCTGGGACATTCCCAGGGTCACCGGGGGGTGCCGCAGTGGGGACACCCCTTCCTTGCCTCCCTGGAGGGGTGGAGGAAGGAAGGAGCCAAAAAACCCAAACCAAACAAGAACTCCCCGGGCGCGGCCCCGCTCTCACTCCCCGCCGCTGTCTGCGCCCTCCAAACCCGCCCCGAGCAGCGAGAACCGCGAGGAATTGTGGATTTGCGCCAGTGAAATATTTGAATATTATTGAAATAAATCAATAAATGTGGGGTGCAGGGGGATGGGAAAGGCGAGGGCTCGGCTCCTGCCCACCCGAGCAGGACTCTCAGCCCCTCTGGATCCCCGAGCTCCTTTTCCTCGGAAGCACCGGAGCCTTTCCTCTCGCTGTGCAGGAAATATTTCCTGCCCCAGTACCCGCCTGCAGAACCGCCAAAATCTCCCCGGGCCACACACACGAGCGACTTCGGGAGAGGAAAAAAATGACCGGGTTGCCCCCGAATAATTTTTTTTTTTTTTCTTCCCGTGGATTTTCGTTTGGTGGGTTTTTAGTTGAAGGTCAAATGCGCAGAAGCCATGGCAGTGAGAGAACTCCCCAGCGCCCAGAGGAAAGGTTCCTCTCCCCGAATTAATGTTTAATTAATATTTGGCTTTTGCCAAGCGCTGGATTCGACAGACGGAAATTTTCACGTTACCGACGCGGTACCGAGGTTTTCCCTCGCCGCCCTAATTATAAATGGAGAAAAAAAAAAAAAAAAAAAAAAAGAGGAAAGAAAGGAAAAAAAACCAACAAAAACATCCAAAAACTCAAACGGTTTCGATTCGCCGGCGAAGCGAACTGACAAAAAACTTCGCGAAAGTCAAGGATGCGCCTAAAATATTCCCATCCCTTCCCCATCTGTCTCAGCCGCCCCGGGACAGCGAGGAAGAGGGAAAGGACATTTATTTAAAATGCTTTTCCTTTTTTAAATTTTTATTTTATTTTATTTAAAATCTCAACAATGGATCTTTTTTTTTTTTTTGCAACCAAACAAGTAATAAATATTATTTAGCAACTTTTTCCCCCCCTTTTTTTTTCCTTTTTTTTTTTTTTGTTTTTTTTTTTTGTTTGTTTTGTTTTTTCATTTTTTACAAAAATAAACAGATGATAAAATCTCTGCAAGGGGCAGCGATAAGAAAAGTTGTTATTTCAGAAACAAGCCCAAGTTCTCAGTATTGCAACACGGACAGGGTGAAAGTTCCTACACGAGAAAGAGCATTAAAGAGTTCAAACTTTGTTAAAGGTGGCAGGAACGTAAAAAAAAAAAAAAAAAAAAAAAAAAAAAAAAAAAAAACCGAACCAAACGTGTTACAACGCGTAAAAGTAAAACAACCCAACGAACCCCAAGAACCCAAATCAAGGAAATCAAGGCAAAAACCGACCCCTTTTTCACTCATGAGGCTGACACAGAACAAGTGCACGGACGGGAAGCTCAGGCAGAGCGGACTCGAGTCCTTATCGGTCTATTTACAAATCCCGAGCGGAGAGAAAACGGGGGGACCCCGCGGGGGGCTGGGGAGCGGCGGGAGCGGGGAACAACCCCCCCATTCCCGGCTGCTCTTCCCGGGGGATGAGACCCAGGAGCGGCTCCAAAAGCTCCGCGGGTCGAACCGAGCCGGGCACCGGGTGGGGGGAACGGAGGAAAAACGGAGCCAAAGCCCCTCCGCAGTTCTGGTTCCTCCGGGAGCGGCGAGCCCCGGCAGCGCCGCCCTGCCCTCCTCCGGAGCGCTGGCAACGTCGGGAAATTCAAAATACAGGAGATGCGCGGGGCTCGGCCGGTGCCGGGGGGGTTCGGGGAGCAGGGCAGAGCCCGGGCCGGCTCCGTCCCCTCCGGCAGCCCCGGGCAGCGTTTGTAGGTCCCGTTCGTGCCGGGGCCGCCCCGCCCTGGGGCTCATTTGGTGTCGGTGGCTAATCTGGGCAGGCTGGCGGTGCCCATGCCCGAGACGTGGTGGTGCGGCGGGGCCGACACCTGGCACATGCTGCAGGGGCACGGCATCCCCCCCCAGTGCTGGAAGCCGCTGCCCAGCGGGGCGGCGGCGGCGGCGGCGGCGGCCGAGGGCGATTTGAGGAGGCCGTGCGGGGGCCGGATGGAGCTGACGGCAGAGAGGCCGGAGCCGGGCAGGGAGGCGCTGGAGACGGCGGCGGGGGGCAGGATGGGGTGGTGCACGGGGTGCGAGGCCGGGTGGCCCGGGTGGCCGGGCAGCGGCGCCGAGTGCGCGCCCATGCCGCCGGGGCAGGCGGCGGGGTGGAAACCGGCGTGGTGGCCGCCGTAGATCTCGCTGACCAGGCGCTTCATCTCCTCCAGGGAGTTGGTGAGCATCAGGATGTAGTTGCGCGCCAGGAGGAGCGTGGCGATCTTGGAGAGCTTGCGCACCGACGGGCCGTGCGCGTAGGGCATCACCTCCCGCAGCCCGTCCATGGCGATGTTCAGGTCGTGCATCCGCTTGCGCTCCCGGCTGTTGATCTTCAGCCGCAGCTGCTGCAGCTCCGGCTCCGTCATCTGCTTCTTGTCCTTCTTGGAGGAGGAAGAGGAGGACGAGGAGGAGGAGGACGAGGAGGATTTGAAGCCCAGCTTGTCCACCACCACCACCCCCGCGGCGCTCATGGCGCTGCGCAGCTCGGCGCTCAGCTCCGGCGGCGAGTCGCTCTGCGTGGAGCTGGACACGGTGCCGCCCGTGAAGCCGCCGCCGCTGCCTTTATTCCTGGCCGTGAGGAAGAGGTCATCGGGCTCCGGGGAGGACGGGCGGCTGGAAACCAGGCTGGCGTCCGAGTCCATGGCCCGGCGGGCACCGGGCAGCCTGCGGGGAGGAGAAAGCCCGCGGGCAGCGCCGCGTCAGCGCCCGCCGCAGCTCGCCGGGACACCGCGCCCGCTCGCCCGCCCCGCCGGGCCCCGCCGGGACCGGCCCCGCTGCTCGCCCTGCCCTGGCCGGGGCGGCTCCGTCCCGTCCCGTCCCGTCCCCGTCCCGTCCCTCCCTCCCCTCGCTCGGGCTCCGCGCGGGCGCGGGGGCACTCACCGTGCGCGGGGCGGCCGTGGCGAGCGGCGCGCCGGGACGGGCGAGCACGGCAGCAGCGCGCACCTTGCGGCGGAGCCGCGGCCGCTTTATAGCCGCGCCGGGGAGGAACGATGTCACCGGAGGGAGGGAGGGGGGCTGCGCCAATCCGCGGCGGCGGCGGGGGGACGGCTGATGTCACCGGGGCCGCTCCGGCTCGATGGGGCGGGCGGGGGGGCGCCGGCCGGAGCGGCGGGGGGGAGGGACTTTTGTCAAATCCAGAATAAAATGCAACAATGACAGCGCCGGCAACAGCTGTTGGGGGGGCGGGACGGGACGGGGACGGGAGCGAGGAGCGAGGAGCGAGGAGCCCCCGGCACGTCGGTGTTCCCCGGTGCCCGGCCCGGCGCTGCCCCTCCTGCGTTATTCCCCCGTCAAGCGGTGCAAGGAGAACCCGGAGAAAAGCGGGGTTCGGCCTCTCCGTTCCCCACGAGCGAACTGCCCCGAGCATCCCCCGCAGCCACCCGCAGAAGTTTTTGCAGCGGCCGCCTAAATCTGTCCCAAAAAAATCCTTCAGCAAGAAGGGAGCAGGAGAGGGGAGAGAAAGAAAGAGTGAAAGACGTTAAGGAGCGAACAAAAAAATGACCTTGGGAAAAGCCGGCAGCCTCCCTCCCGCCTTCCCGGCTCCCGGCGAGTCCCCTCGGCCCGGCAGCTCCGCGCAACAGGCTCGGAGCTCCCTCGCACTGGGGTAAATCCCCCCGGCCGCCGCCTCCCCGCAGCCCCCCCGGCCCCTTCGCCTTTGTTGTATTATTTTTACACCCGTGTGTTTCCCAGCTGGCCCGGCAAGCCTCAACCATCCGTTAAATATGTATTTAAAACGTTAAGAAGTGAAGCGTGGAAATGTGTTTCCCAACGGTTGCGGGGCTGATCCGTAACAGGTCAATTAGGAAAATCTGTCCCCGCGACAGCCGGGCCCGCCGCCCGGCGTGTGTCCCCGGCCACCGGGGCCGCGGGGGGGACACCCCGAGCAGGGGGAGCCGGGCTGAGCCCCGGAGGTGCGGGGCTCACGGGGAATGAGCCGAGTTGGTGTTTTTTTCGAGGTGGGGAAGCGGCAGCAGCAGCCCCGAGCGCCGCGGGGCTGGAGAACGGGACAGCAACGAGCACCACGAGCTGAGCCTTGCCCGGTCCGGCAAGGCCCGGGGGGACCGGGACCGGGACCGGGACCGGGACCGGGACCGGGACCGGGAGGGATGGCGGGGAGGGGACGGTCACCCCCGGGGCAGCGGGGCTGGAGTGAGGAGGAGCAAAAAGCCGCATCGCTGTCCCCTGTCACGCGGGGCTGGGTAATTTTCCTTGCTGAAGGATGGGAGCTTTCCTTCTCCGAAGGTCGTGCCCGTCAAGTGATGGGGGTCCCGAACTCAGCAGCGGGGAGCGGCTGAGCCCCGCAGCCTCCCCCGCCCCCCCGCGGGCCCGCTGGAAACCATGGGGGGTGCGGAGTGGGGCAGAGAGGGGGGAACCTGCCCCATGGACAGCGGGGAAAGGTGGGGATGGGGCAGAGAGGGGGAACCTGCCCCATGGACAGCGGGGAAAGGTGGGGATGGGGCAGAGAGGGGAGAACCTGCCCCATGGACAGCGGGGAAAGGTGGGGAAAAACCTCCGGCTTTGGCCTGGATAGAGGGATGGACAGAGGGATGGACAGAGAGGATGGGCAGACAGATGGACAGAGGGGAGGGAGAGAGGGATGGACAGAGGGGATGGACAGAGGGATGGACAGAGGGATGGACAGAGGGATGGACAGAGGGCGAGGGTGCTGGGGGTCAGTCGGGGCCGCTGCGTCCTGAGGCTGTTCTGGCATCACCCTGGGGGCTCGGGAGGGAAAATTGGGCAGTGGAGTGGCTCTTTTTCTCTTTTTCTTTTTCTTTTTCTTTTTCTTTTTCTTTTTCTTTTTCTTTTTCTTTTTCTTTTTCTTTTTCTTTTTCTTTTTCTTTTTCTTTTTCTTTTTCTTTTTCTTTTTCTTTTTCTTTCTTTTTCCCTTTCTTTTCTCCTTTTCCCTCCCCCCCCCTTTTATTTCCTTTTCCTTTTTCTTCTTTTCCATTTTTTCTCCTTTTTTTTTTTTTTTTTTTTTCCCCCTCTCCCCCTTCCAGAGAGGAAACCCCTCTCTGAGTTTCTCTCGCAGCAGAAATCTCGGGCTCTGAGTCCCTCGGGGTCCTTGGTGACCGCTGTCCATCCGTCTGGACACGAGCTGTGCCCCGGGGCCGCGGGGTTTGCGCGGGGCCGGGATTGGGATCGGGATCGGGATCAGAATCAGGATCAGGGTCGGAATCGGGATCAGGGTCGGGATCGGGATCAGGGTCGGGATCGGTATCGGGATCAGGATCAGGATCGGGATCAGGGTCGGGATCGGTATCGGGATCAGGATCAGGATCGGGATCAGGATCGGGATCGGGATCGGGATCGGGATCGGGATCGGGATCAGGATCGGGATCAGGATCGGGATCAGGGTCGGGATCAGGGTCGGGATCGGGATCGGGAGGATCAGGATCGGTATCGGGATCAGGATCAGGATCAGGATCAGGATCAGGATCAGGATCAGGATCAGGATCAGGGTCGGGATCGGGATCAGGATCGGGATCGGGATCGGAATCGAGATCAGGATCGGGATCAGGATCAGGATCAGGGTCGGGATCAGGATCGGGATCCGGATCGGGATTGGGATCGGGATCGGGATCGGGATCAGGATCAGGATCAGGGTCGGGATCGGGGGGTCGGGATCAGGATCAGGATCAGGATCGGGATCGGGATCAGGATCAGGATCAGGATCGGGATCAGGATCGGGATCAGGATCAGGATCAGGATCAGGATCGGGATCGGGATCGGGATCGGGATCAGGATCAGGATCGGGATCAGGATCGGGATCAGGATCAGGATCAGGATCAGATCAGGACCAGCGTCGGGACGGCCGGTGCCGCCCTGTCGCCCTGTCACGGGGGTGCGGGGAAGGAGAGGGACGATCTGTGCCGTGGGGTGACAGATGAAATGTCGCACCTCCCCCTCCTTGGACTCGGGAATCGCAGCCGCCTCTCCTGGCGCATCCCGGGAAGCGGCCCCGAGGGCTCCCAGAGGAGCCCTTCACCCGAACTTCATTTTGACACTAAAATGTGGAGCCGAGCCCATTTGTCGGTCTATGAATATGTATTATTTTTTTAATAGCGTCTGTAGACAACTAAGGCATGAATGAAGGCGATCATGGAACATGATGAAGTGATAACTTAATAAAAAGCAGACTATTGCTTTCATGCTGGAAATCACTCGGAATGCCATTGGGGTGTTGTTGGAAGGGTTTGCTGCCCCTCAGGGAGCTCTGCCCGGTTCAAAGGTGTGAGGGGACAGGCACGGAGAGAAAAACTTCAGCGCTCAGGTTTGGCCCTTTTCTTTTCTTTTCTTTTCTTTTCTTTTCTTTTCTTTTCTTTTCTTTTCTTTTCTTTTCTTTTCTTTTCTTTTCTTTTCTTTTCTTTTCTTTTCTTTTCTTTTCTTTTCTTTTCTTTTCTTTTCTTTTCTTTTCTTTTCTTTTCCCTTTCCTTTTCTTTTCTTTTTCCTTTTCTTTTCTTTTTCCTTTTCTTTTCTTTTTCCTTTTCTTTTCTTTTTCCTTTTCTTTCCTTTCCTTTCCTTTCCTTTCCTTTCCTTTCCTTTCCTTTCCTTTCCTTTCCTTTCCTTTCCTTTCCTTTCCTTTCCTTTCCTTTCCTTTCCTTTCCTTTCCTTTCCTTTCCTTTCCTCTCCTTTCCGCACCTTTTTTCTTTTTTTTTTGGTGTTTTTTTGTTTGTTTGGGTTTGGTTTTGTTGCTTTTTTTTTTTTTTCCCCTCCACATGAATTTCCTCCCGGTTGTATCTCCATCAGGTACAGATGGATTTTGCTGTTTGGATTTCCAGGTGAAGCTCAGTGGGTTTTGGTGCAGCTCCACCTGCCCAATTAACACATTTGATACCTGAAACCCCCGAGAAGCAAACTGGAGTTCACAGAGCCGGGCAGTCGCTGTCATTCCCTCGGGGTTTTCTTTCCCAGCGCTGCGTTTGTTTTTGTTAACACTTGCTCCGTGCGAGTGCTGGAGGCACACGCGCTTTGCCAAAATCTCAGCATGTCTTCCCATTCAATCCGAGACTGGAAAAGCTTCTCATCTTCGCAGGAGTCACCCAGAGGGAAGGCTCAGAAATACCAGAGCTGATGTTTGTGATATCTGCAGGATTAAAAACATGCAGGAAATTGGCCATCTCCTGTTCTCATTCGGCAGGAAAAAAAAACTCTTTATTGATAAACCTTTGACACTCAAGAGCCTGTTCTCAGTGAGAACACAGTGATTAAATTGCTATTTAAAAGGCAGGCCGGATTCTGGGTCCTGTCAGGCTCAGCTGCAGCTCCCGGGCCCGGCCGATCACTGGGAGCGGCCTCACAGCCCTGGATGGGCGGGAGCGATTCGGGATTGCTCAGCCTGGGCACGAGCAGCTCTGGAGTTGATGCCCTGGGGTTTAGCTTTTATAATTTCAGGATCTCTGCTGCTTGGTGTGTGACTCTGAAACCTCATGTTAGGTGTTAGTGAGTTCTCTTCACAGGGTGGTGACAAAACAATTCCTTCCCAGCTGGAGAATCAAGGACAGTGGTACCCAAAATTCAGACACAACAGTGAGGGAATGGGGCAAGGCAGGGGCTGAGACTTCACAACCTGGGGCTGTGCTTGGACAATTGACCCCAATGTGGAGATGAACCAAAAGTTATAGAAGTGTAAAATTTGTGACCAAAATCCATCTTGGATTTGATTTGGGTGCAGCCCCATCCAGGCTCTTGCACTGCCCAAGGTGAATCCCTTCAATAAATTCCTGTTTTATCCCTTTTGCTCTGCCTGGTCTCTGTTCCAGCTCAGCCTTTCCAGGCATCCCATTGAGGCCTTGCAGGGCCTGAAGGAGCTGCAGGAAACAGGGAGAGAGACAATTCCCAAGGGCTGGAGGGACAGGACACAGGGAATGGAGGGACAGGACACAGGGAATGGAGGGACAGGACACAGGGAATGGAGGGGGACAGGACACAGGGAATGGAGGGGCAGGACACAGGGAATGGAGGGAAGGACACAGGGAATGGAGGGACAGGACACAGGGAATGGAGGGACAGGACACAGGGAATGGAGGGACAGGACACAGGGAATGGAGGGGGACAGGACACAGGGAATGGAGGGACAGGACACAGGGGGAGGGATAGGACACAGGGAATGGAGGGACAGGACACAGGGAATGGAGGGGGACAGGGGAATGGACACAGGACATGGAATGGAGGGGGAGGACACAGGGATGGAGGGGCAGGACACAGGGAATGGAGGGAAGGACAGGAATGGAGGGACAGGACAGGGAATGGAGGGACAGGACACAGGGAATGGAGGGACAGGACACAGGGAAGGGAGGGGGACAGGACACAGGGAATGGAGGGGGACAGGACACAGGGGATGGAGGGGGACAGGACACAGGGGATGGAGGGGCAGGACACAGGGAATGGAGGGGCAGGACACAGGGAATGGAGGGGGACAGGACACAGGGGATGGAGGGGGACAGGACACAGGGAATGGAGGGACAGGACACAGGGAATGGCTTCAAAGTACGATATGATGGAATATTGGGCAGGAATTGTTCCCTGGCAGTGGGAGCCATTCCCTGTGTCCTGTCCCTCCCTCCCTTGTCCCCAGTCCCTCTCCAGCCCTGCCAGGGGCTCTGAGCTCTCCCTGCAGCTTCTCCTGTCCAGGTGAGCCCCCCCAGCTCTCCAGCCTGGCTCCAGCAGCTCCAGCCCTGCAGCACCCACAGCATCCTCTGCCCCCATTCCCTGCCCATAAAATGCAGCCCGAGTTTTCAGTTCTCATTTAAGTTTCCTGACCTGCATTTTCAGAACCCTTTGTCACACTTTGTCACTTGTCTGTGTCACTCTTACACTTCTTCTCTTTTCCCACTTTGCATGGCTTGAGTTTGACTGGGAGCTCCTTTAAAATGAGCCAGCCCTGGCA
Organism: Muscicapa striata striata; assembly: GCA_030060385.1. NCBI lineage: Eukaryota > Metazoa > Chordata > Aves > Passeriformes > Muscicapidae > Muscicapa > Muscicapa striata. The sequence continues at coordinate 601,432 of JAREIS010000380.1, read as the reverse complement.
AAGTTTTAGCGCTGAGAGAGCCCAAACCCACGGATGTTTTGCTTCCCGTGCAAACACTCCCTGGAAATCAGTTTTCCCTCACGTTGTCCCTTTGTCCTGTCCCTGTTCTGTGCTCATGAGGAAAACTCCTTCAAATTCCTGCAGCTGCAGGTGAGTGCACCTGTCTGAGGCAGCCCAAACACTCCTGCAGCTGCAGGTGAGTGCACCTGTCTGAGGCAGCCCCAAACACTCCTGCAGCTGCAGGTGAGTGCACCTGTCTGAGGCAGCCCCAAACACTCCTGCAGCTGCAGGTGAGTGCACCTGTCTGAGGCAGCCCAAACACTCCTGCAGCTGCAGGTGAGTGCACCTGTCTGAGGCAGCCCCAAACACTCCTGCAGCTGCAGGTGAGTGCACCTGTCTGAGGCAGCCCCAAACACTCCTGCAGCTGCAGGTGAGTGCACCTGTCTGAGGCAGCCCCAAGGGTTCTGGTGCTGTGGAAATGATCCCTCAGCCAGAGCTGTTGGTGCCTTCAGAGCGGGGCTGGTGTGGAGGCAGCAATGGTTGGGCTCATGTGGGAACAGTCCCTGGCCAAGGGCTTTTCAGTGCCAGGGCTGAGGGAGCTCCTTGGGATGGAGAAGCTGGAATTGCAGAATGTCCTGAGCTGGGAATGACCCCCAGGGGTCACCCAGTCCCACCCTGCCCTGCCCAGCCCCCCCCGACATCCCTGGGGAGCCTGGGCAGTGCCCAGCCCCCTCTGGGGGAAGAACCTCGCCCTAAAATCCATCCCAAAATTCTCCTGGCACAGCTCCAGCCTGTCCCTGACCTCAGGCCCCTCCAGGCTGCTCTGACCAAGGGACCTCCTGTCCATCCCCCTGCCCCTCTCTGACACCCAGAACTGTCCCCAGCACTGGAGGTGACGCTGCCCCAGCCCAGAGCAGAGTGGGACAATCCCTCCTACGAGGTTCTCACCAGATTTATTTCTTAATACGAACAAAAATCCCCCACAGAAGGCCGGAAAGGAAACTCCCCATTAGAAACGTTGTGAGATTTTTCTCCTCGATGTGCTGAGAGTTTTGGGGGTCGGAGCTTTCCCGGGGCCGGCAGTGGCGGGGGAGCAGCTGAGGGAGGCGTCGGGAGGGAACAAATCGCAGGCGGGACCCGCGGGCTCGTCCCGTGATGTCAAAGGTTGCGGCAGTGTCCCCCCCCCGCCCTCGGGGTGCCTTTGTTCGGCGCGGTGGCCCCAGCAGATGGCCCAAAAGCCGCACCCCGGCCGGCAAAGAGGGACCACATGTGACGAACCATGGATGTCTCATTAGCACACGGGGCGGGGGGGCTGGGGGGGGAGCAAGGATGAGAAAAAAAAAAAAAGATAAAAAGAATACACAAAGGCATTTACATATTTACATTGTTTCTCCCTCATTTCCAATTCTCCTTTCGCTGGAGTGGCAGTGGGCTCGCTTTTCTCCTTCTGTTTGTGTGTTTACTTGTGCTAAATAGATTATGATAATCAGGCACATAAATGCATGCAACTGTTATTATGGCATTTTAATCACAGAGGTTTTCACTGGAAGCCTTCATTAGAATTCTCATAATCTCACTTGTTAGTGTAACAAACAGTAATAAATGCCAAGGAACTGGGATTAAGTCAGAGACATTCAGACATTAAAGGAGGAATATGGAAATGTTGTCAAATCTCCGCATTATTTATTGAAATGTCACATCAACAGTTCAGGTCTTTTCAATGTCTCTCTCATTAGAAGGGGAGGGTGTGCGGCCACCTGAAGACACCAATTATATTTTTAGGGAGTGCTGGAACCATATGGCTCCCCTCGGCTCTTCCCAACTTTCCTGGGCTGTTTTTAACCAGCGGTTCCTGTGTGTCAGCTCCACCCCGGAGCTGATTTTGGGGGAGGGATGCTCGTGGATGGACGGGACACGGGAGGATGCTCAGGGAGGCAGTGCTGGACACTGGGACAGCGGGAGGGGTCCCTGCCATGGCAGGGGTGGCTCCGGGCGGGCTCTGAGCTCCCTTGAACCCAAACCCTGCCGGATTCCAGCGTTCCATGGAGCCCCTCTGGGTTTTTGGGCTCTCCCGGACCTTTGGGGGGTGGTGCCCACGGGACCCCCCGGCCCTGGGGGAATCTGCTCCCGTGTCCCGGCGGGAGGAGGAGGAGGAGCGGGATGGGGCTTTGGGGGTTCTGGGGTCGCTTTTTGGGGCTGTAACCCCACGGGGCATCCCCGGCAGCGCTGCGGAAATGCGGGAATGCTCCGGCTGGGAGCGGCACAGGGGCTGGGATGGGATGGGATGGGATGGGATGGGATGGGATGGGATGGGATGGGATGGGACCCCGGTGCTGGGCTGGGCTCAAAGGGCTGGGCTGGGCTCAAAGGGCTGGGCTGGGATCCCCGGCCTGGGTTCAAAGGGCTGGGCTGGGCTCAAAGGGCTGGGCTAGGCTCAAAGGGCTGGGCTCAAAGGGCTGGGCTGGGCTCCCGGACCGGGCTGTGATCCCCGGAACTGGGCTGGGCTCCCCAGACCTGGCTGAGCTCCTTGGGCTGGGCTGAGCTTGCTGCTGGGCTGGGCTGGGCTGAGCTGGGCTGAGCTGGGCTGAGCTCCTTGGGCTGGGATCTTTGGGCCAGGCTGGAATCACTGGGCCGGGCTGGGGTCTTTGGGCTGGGCTGGGCTCCTTGGGCTGGGCTGTGATCCCTGGAACTGGGCTGGGCTCCCCAGACCTGGCTGAGCTCCCTGGGCTGGGCTGGGCTCAAAGGGCCGGGCTGGGATCTTTGGGCTGGGCCAGGCTCACTGTGCTGAGCTGGGATCACTGGGATCACTGGTCCAGGCTGGGATCACTGGGATCACTGGGATCACTGGGATCACTGGGATCACTGGTCCAGGCTGGGATCACTCCCCACCCTGCCCGGCCCTGGGGAGGGGGCTCAGGGCTGGAGCGGCTGAGTTTCCACACAGGGTTGGGTCCTTCTCCTTCTCCTTCTTTCTCCTTCTCCTTCTCCTTCTCCTTCTCCTTCTCCTTCTCCTTCTCCTTCTCCTTCTCCTTCTCCTTCTCCTTCTCCTTCTCCTTCTCCTTCTCCTTCTCCTTCTCCTTCTCCTTCTCCTTCTCCTTCTCCTTCTCCTTCTTCTCCTTCTCCTTCTCCTTCTCCCTCTCCTAAGAACCAGAAGGAAAATTCAATATAAACCCAGCCACGCTCCCCTTTCCCATTTCCCGTTTGGGTTGGGCTGGGGCGGCCTCGGACCCCCCCAGGTGTGGGACAGGGGCTGGACCAGGTGAATTTTCCTTTTTCTGCTTTCAGTCACGCAGTGGGATTGAGTTTTGCAGTAAAACTGTCCCATAGCAAATCCTGCTGGTTTAATCAAACCTACCCTGGAAGGGAAGTTTGGTTTCCCTTTCAGAGAAAAGACCTGTTTTAAAGGATTCTGCTTTCATCAAATAAAACCCCAAACCAGCTCCTGTGTGTGTGAGGAAGGCAAATCCACGTGGCACAAGGAAAAAGCAAACCCAGAGGCACCTGCAGAATGCAGTGCTGTGGGAATGCTGCAGGATCCCCAGGCTGGGCTCAAACCCAGCACCCAGACCAGGCTCAAACCCAGCACCCAGACCAGGCCCAAACCCAGCACCCAGACCAGGCTCAAACCCAGCACCCAGACCGGGCCCAAACCCAGCACCCAGACCGGGCTCAAACCCAGCACCCAGACCAGGCCCAAACCCAGCACCCAGACCAGGCTCAAACCCAGCACCCAGACCGGGCTCAAACCCAGCACCCAGACCAGGCTCAAACCCAGCACCCAGACCAGGCTCAAACCCAGCACCCAGACCGGGCTCAAACCCAGCACCCAGACCAGGCTCAAACCCAGCACCCAGAGCAGGCTCAAACCCAGCACCCAGACCAGGCTCAAACCCAGCACCCAGACCGGGCTCAAACCCAGCACCCAGAGCAGGCTCAGCTTTGGGGCTTTGGGATGTTCAGCTCTGCCCTCTGTGCCTCCCTCCCCTCCTCAAGCAACTCATCCAGAGGGGATTTCTGCTCCCAGAAGCTGCTCTGGCACCCCTTGATCCCCAGCCTCCCCCTCCAGCTCAGGGGATGTTCCTGCAGCCTCAGGGGATGTTCCTGCAGCCTCAGGGGATGTTTCTGCAGCCTCAGGGGATGTTTCTGCAGCCTCAGGGGATGTTCCTGCAGCCTCAGGGGATGTTCCTGCAGCCTCAGGGGATGTTCCTGCAGCCTCAGGGGATGTTCCTGCAGCCTCAGGGGATGTTCCTGCAGCCTCCTCAGGGAATGTTCCTGCAGCCTCAGGGGATGTTCCTGCAGCCTCAGGGGGATGTTCCTGCAGCCTCAGGGATGTTCCTGCAGCCTCAGCCTCAGCCTCAGGAATGTTCAGCCTCAGGGAATGTTCCTGCAGCCTCAGGGGGAATGTTCCTGCAGCCTCAGGGGATGTTCCTGCAGCCTCAGGGGATGTTCCTGCAGCCTCAGGGGATGTTCCTGCAGCCTCAGGGGATGTTCCTGCAGCCTCAGGGGATGTTCCTGCAGCCTCAGGGAATGTTCCTGCAGCCTCAGGGGATGTTCCTGCAGCCTCAGGGGATGTTCCTGCAGCCTCAGGGAATGTTCCTGCAGCCTCAGGGAATGTTCCTGCAGCCTCAGGGGAACCTTCCTGCAGCCTCAGGGAATGTTCCTGCAGCCTCAGGGGGATGTTCCTGCAGCCTCAGGGGGATGTTCCTGCAGCCTCAGGGGATGTTCCTGCAGCCTCAGGGAATGTTCCTGCAGCCTCAGGGAATGTTCCTGCAGCCTCAGGGAATGTTCCTGCAGCCTCAGGGGATGTTCCTGCAGCCTCAGGGATGTTCCTGCAGCCTCAGGGGGATGTTCCTGCAGCCTCAGGGGATGTTCCTGCAGCCTCAGGGGATGTTCCTGCAGCCTCAGGGGGATGTTCCTGCAGCCTCAGGGAATGTTCCTGCAGCCTCAGGGGGATGTTCCTGCAGCCTCAGGGGATGTTCCTGCAGCCTCAGGGGATGTTCCTGCAGCCTCAGGAGCTTTTTAGGGTTTTTTCTTCAGTCTGTCCCTCTCACCCCACACTGTGCTTGGGATCTGCTTGTGCCACCGCTCCCTGGGTTTGTGTCACAGCCCTGGGTTTGTGTCACAGCCCTGGGTTTGTGCCACAGCTCTGGGTTTGTGTCACAGCTCTGGGTTTGTGTCACAGCCCTGGGTTTGTGTCACAGCTCTGGGTTTGTATCACCATCCCCTGGTTTTCTGTCACAACCCCAAGTTTTGTGTCACAGCCCAGGGTTTTGTGCCACCAGCTCCTGATTTTGTGTCCCAGCCCTGGTTTTTGTCACTGCCCCTTGTTTTGTGCCACCATCCCCTGGTTTTGTGTCCCAGTCCTGGTTTTGTGCCCCAGCCCTTGTTTTGTGTCACAGCCCGGGTTTTGTGTCACTGCCCTGGTTTTGTGCCACCGTCCCTTGGATTTGTGTCACAGCTCTGGTTTTGTGCCACACCCCCCAGTTCTGTGTCCCAGCCCTGTTTTTGTGTCCCAGCCCCGGTTTGTGCCACACCCCAGTTCTGTGCCCCAGCCCTGTTCCAGTGCAGTCCCAGTGCCCCCATCCCACCCAGCTCCCTGGAGGATCCCCCCGAGCTGAGCAGCTCCAGCAGGATTTTCTCCTCCTGCCAGGGGGTTTGATGTGTTTGCTGCGAGGAAAAAAGCAGAGCAGAGATTCCTCCTTCCAGGCTCTGGCAGAGCTTGGATCTCTTTCAGAACACGTTGGATTTATTACCCCAGTTCTTTGTGCTGTTTCCCCCTCCGAGGGTCGGCTGGGAGCTGCTCCCGTGGCCAGAGCATCCCTGACCCCTCCCCACGTGTCCCTGGCCCCCGTGGGCTGGGGTTGAGAGCACATCTGGCTTTGGAACCGCTGGAAGAGGATGGAAATGGAAATGCCTGGAATGACAAGGCTGCTTTAAAGTCCCCCACGGATTGTGCTGCTGGCTGGGAGAGAGGTCCTGGGGCTGGGAGGGTTCCCTTGCCAAAACCTCAGCACGTGCAGCAAAGTCAGTGCTGCTCCACAGAGAGCAACAACCCAAAAAATGGTTTAGAGGAACAGTTTGGGGAAATCCTTAAAGCTACGAATCAAAAGCTGTTGAATTGTGGGGCCAAAGCTCTGCCCTGTGTGGCCACCTCTGTGTCAGTGCCTGGCACGGAGCTGGGGCTGGAGCAGGGCAGCAGGAGGGGGTGGGAAGGAGCCACAGGAGAGCTCCAGGGTGAGGGACTGGTGGGGGAAATTTGGGAAGGAATTGGAATCATCATGGATTGGGTTGGAGGGACTTTAAATCCCATTTAATGCCACCCCTGCCATGGCAGGGACACCTCCCACTGTCCCAGGCTGCTCCAGCCCCAGTGTCCAGCCTGGAACTGAACATTCCAGGGATCCAGGGGCAGCCACAGCTGCTCTGGGCACCCTGTGCCAGGTGTCCTGCTGTGAAGGACAGGTGTCTGCCAATAAAGGCAGAAACTTCTCTTTGAAATGGAGAATGGAAACCCCCTCCCTCCAAATTATTATCATTTTGAAATTAAGGGTCTCTCAGGCAAAGAGATGGGAATTAGGAATAACAGTTCTTGACTAGGAAAATTAAAATAGAAATGCAGTATTACAGAGAACAATCCCAAACCCTGCCAGAGTCAGAATCCAAGCTGACACCCGTCAGTCAGTCAGGGTGTTGGCACAGCCCCATTCCATGGTGGCTGCATCCTCCTGCAGTGGCAGATGTGGCTCAGCTGGAGCAGTGCTCCTGGAGAAGGGGCAGTTTCCTCTGAAGGTGCAGGGATGATGTGGAAAGGTCTGGCTTTCCTCTGGAATGCAGTGGGAAGAAGGTTCCTTGGTGTCCAAAATGTCAGTTTTTCTCTGGGTAGGAAAGGCTTGGCTCCTGCCCTGGCTGGAGCATCTCCCATGGGATGATGGAATTTTATCAGCCATGCCCTGGGACTCACTGGCCATGAACAGGAGATCTCTCCTGGAGGGAGGATGGGCTGTGGCAAAGATAAAGATGATTGCCCCAGCTGGTTTAAAGCTGCCCATGAGCAGATAATGTGTGCCAGGAGATCAGGGGCACTGCCCCACCCGGCTGGGACAGATGGGGACAGAATTCACATTGCTGCCACACACCAGGAAACGCAAATTCCTGGGAGAGGGAAGGGGCAGAAGATGCAGCAGCACAGGACAAGGAGGAGGCACGGGGGTGTCAGGAGAAGGGAGGGTCAGGTAGGAGAAAACTTAAAAATTTCTTGGGTTTTTTTGGGAAATCCAAAAGAAAGTGAAAAGCTGATATATAAAAGGGAGAAAATTCCCAAACCAGGCCTTGGAAAAATCCCTCTGTTCAGGGCATGGATTTCAACCCTGCTCAGCTCTTAGCAACACAAACAAAAATTAACCTGAAGTGAGACCTCTGTGTATTTTGACCTGCAAGGGTTGACCAGGACCAGTAGATTTGAGCCCAGAAAAACCTAAAAAATCAATTTCCCAAAAAACGTGTGGCAATGTCCTTTTGAGGTCTCCAGAAAAATCTCATTTCCTCAAAGGGCACCAAGAGTGGCAACGTCACCTGCAGCTCCCCCAGCCGGGCTCGGGGTTTTGTTTGTCCCAGAATTTCCTCCTGTCCTTCCTCCCGCCCAGCCCTGAGCAAATCCCGCCCCTGCTCCGGACAGGTCCTGGGGGTGGGGCTGTGCCCGAGGGGACAGCTGGCTCTGCTGGGCTTGGTTTGGCTCAGTTTGGCCTGGTTTGGCTCAGTTTAGCCCCATTTGGCTTGCTTTGGCTCGATTTGTCTCAGTTAGTCTTGATTTGGCTTGTTTTGGCTCAGTTTGGCTCTGTTTGTCTTGGTTTGGCTCTGTTTGGCTGGTTTGGCCTGGTTAGACTCGGTTTGTCTTGGTTTGGCTCTGTTTGGCTCAGTTTGGCTGGATTTGTCTCAGTTTGTCTTGGTTTGGCTCAGTTTGTTTTGGTTTGACTCAGTTTGGCCTGGTTTGGCTCAATTTGGCCCAGTTTGGCTCGGTTCGAATCCCTGGAGCGTTCCAGGGCTGGATTCTGCCCCTCTTGGGCTGCAGTTCCCTGGTTTGGCCCGGTTTGGCCCGGTTTGGCCCAGTTTGGCCCGGTTTGGCTGGTTTGGCTTGGTTTGGCCAGGTTCGGCCCGGTTCGGCCCGGTTCGGCCCGGTTCGAATCCCTGGAGCACTCCAGGGCTGGATTCTGCCCCTCTTGGGCTGCAGTTCCCTGGTTTGGCCCGGTTTGGCCCAGTTTAGCCTGGTTTGGCTGGTTTGGCTTGGTTTGGCCAGGTTCGGCCCGGTTCGGCCCGGTTCGAATCCCTGGAGTGTTCCAGGGCTGAATTCTGCCCCTCTTGGGCTGCCGTTCCCTGGTTTGGCCCAGTTTGGCCCGGTTTAGCCCAGTTTGGCCCAGTTCGGCCCAGTTCGGCCCGGTTCTGCCCGGTTCGGCCCGGTTTGGCCCAGTTCGAATCCCTGGAACACTCCAGGGCTGGGTTCTGCCCTCGCTCCCTGCCCATGCGGGTGAGCGGGGCCGGGCGGGGCTGGGACAGCTTTTCCCGGATTTTTTGGGATTCCTGCGGCCCGGCCCTGCCCGGCCCGGCTGGGCTTGGCCCGGCTCGGCCCGGTTTGGCCCGGCTCGGCCCGGCTCGGCTCTTCTCCCCACTGCAGAGCTCCTCCCCTCCTCTCCAGCTCCTCTCGCTCTTCCTGGGTGGTGCAGAAGTTGTGATGTCTTGAATACCAATAGTGAAGCCGAACATATGTGAACCTTTCCTAATCCTGCTAATCTTCCTTCAAAAACCTTCCTGAACGTGGAGGCAACATCCAGATTTAAAAAAAGAAAAAAAAAAAAAAAAAAAAGAAAAAGGAAAAAAAAAAAAAAAAAAAAAGCTCCCGAGCATTTTAATGACAAATAATCTTGGGGAGGGGGAGGGGGCCGTGCCTCAGCTGGAGATGGAGCTCATGAAGTGCAGCAGGTAGGAATAACTGCGGTATTACCTCATGTAATCTCCGCTATTCAGGGCCAGATTAGGCCTGAATGCGAGCCCAAAGAGACTTCTCTTGTCAAGCGGGGACTTTGTCCCCAGCACGGCTATTAGGCTCTAATTAGTTGTGACACAGAATTACCCGCCGCACAATGGCCACCGCAGCCCTGCAAGTCCTTTCAAAGTGCTCCGAGCGCCTCAATGGATGCGAGGTTCCATTTCCAGCTGGTGCTGGGAGCTGGGAATGGTTCCCCGAGCTCCGCTCGCGCTGCCGGGCGGGAGCAGCGGGGATTTGGGGTTTGGGTGTCGGGCTCAGAGCTCCTGCTTTGATCTCAGAGCCGAGGGGAGCCCGGCTCGTGTCCTGGGCGCTTCCCGGGGCTCTGAGGGGGAAACGAGACCCGCTGGTGGGGCAGAGGTGGCACAGATCTGGGGACTCGGGGACAGCCGTGTCCCTGTGCCAGCACCTGCCCGGTGTTCCCGGGATCCCGGCACGGCCTCGGGGGGCTCGGGGTGTTCAGGGTACTGGGGATGCTGGGGATGATGGGGATGATGGGGATGCTGGGGATGATGGGGATGATGGGGATGATGGGGATACTGGGGATGATGGGGATGATGGGGATGATGGGGATGCTGGGGATGATGGGATGCTGGGGATGATGGGGATGATGGGGATGATGGGGATGATGAGGATGATGGGGATGATGGGGATGATGGGGATGATGGGGATGATGGGGATGATGGGGATGATGGGGATGATGGGGATACTGGGGATGATGGGGATGATGGGGATGATGGGGATGATGGGGATGATGGGGATACTGGGGATGATGGGGATGATGGGGATGATGGGGATGATGGGGATGATGGGGATGATGGGGATGATGGGGATGATGGGGATACTGGGGATGATGGGGATGATGGGGATGATGGGGATGATGGGGATGCTGGGGATGATGGGGATGATGGGGATGCTGGGGATGATGGGGATGATGGGGATGCTGGGGATGATGGGGATGATGGGGATGATGGGGATGATGGGGATACTGGGGATGATGGGGATGCTGGGGATGATGGGGATGATGGGGATGATGGGGATGATGGGGATACTGGGGATGATGGGGATGATGGGGATACTGGGGATACTGGGGATGATGGGGATGATGGGGATACTGGGGATGCTGGTGATGATGGGGATGATGGGGATGATGGGGATGATGGGGATACTGGGGATACTGGGGATGATGGGGATACTGGGGGGGATGATGGGGATACTGGGGATGATGGGGATGATGATGGGGATGATGGGGATGCTGGGGATGATGGGGATGATGGGGATACTGGGGATACTGGGGATGATGAGGATGATGGGGATGATGGGGATGATGGGGATGATGGGGATGATGGGGATGATGAGGATGATGGAGATACTGGGGATGATGGGGATGATGAGGATACTGGGGATGATGAGGATGATGGGGATGATGAGGATACTGGGGATACTGGGGGTGGTGGGGATGCTCGGGGTGGGAACATCTTCGTCCCTTAGGTTTGGTCAGCAGGTTCAGAGCATGCCCTGCCCAGGGGGCACAGCCCGTGCTCAGAGCTGGCAGTGGCTCCGGTGGAGAGCAAGGAGGAGAGTTTGTGTCCGGTTCTGGCTCCTGCAGGAGAGCCCTGGAGGGGCTGGAGGTGTCCAGGGCAGGGCACAGAGCTGGGAAGGGGCTGGGGGAGCTGGGAAGGGGCTCAGCCTGGAGAAAAGGAGGCTCAGGGGGGACCTTGTGGCTCTGCACAACTCCCTGACAGGAGGGGCAGGGAGGGGGGTCGGGCTCTGGGAACAGGAACAGGGACAGGACCCAGGGAATGGAGGGACAGGACACAGGGAATGGAGGGGGACAGGACACAGGGAATGGAGGGACAGGACCCAGGGGATGGCTCCCACTGCCAGAGGGCAGGGCTGGGTGGGATTTTGGGCAGGAATTGTTCCCTGGCAGGGTGGGCAGGGCTGGCACAGCTGTGGCTGCCCCTGGATCCCTGGCAGTGCCCAAGGCCAGGCTGGAGCAGCTGGGACAGGGGAATTTGTCCCTGCCATGGAATGAGCTTTGAGGTCCCTCCCTGCCCGTTCTGGGGTTCTGGGGTCCCTTCTGTGCTCTCATCCCCCCAAAAGACAAAGACCCGAGCCCTGCCCGGCCTGCCAATCCCAGGAATCACAAACTTTGCTCTCCGAGATGAAGAAATATTTAATTAGAAGCCAGCGCCGGTCCGTGCTCCCTGCCCGAGCCCAGGGCTCCTGCTGAACTGGGATCCAGCTCATTCCCAGCAGGAGAGCAGAGCTCTCACCCCTCTCCTGCTCCTTCCCACCCCGGCATCTTTCCGAGGGCGCTCCTTGCAGCAGGGACACAAATTAGACCGGGCACATCAATGAAAACCGAAATTCCAAGGTTTATTCCCCTTCCCATGCTGAAAGCATCTCCTTCCCAAAATATTCCTGTGGGTTTCAAAGGCAGCCGAGATCTCTTGAAAGGGAGAGGAACAAACGCAGCAATCTGCTCGGGCACTCAGCGCTCTAATTTGTTAATTGTCCCCAGTAAATGAGTTAAAGTCGGCACCTTTGATGTAAGCACGTGATAATGGGAGATTATTACTTTTCTTTAGGTATCATTTTCACCAAATATTCGAACCTCAGGCTTCATGAGGAAAAAAAGCTTTAATGTTTCTGGAGAGAGAGGAAACGTGTTTAAACTTATTTATGTTATGTTTTATGTTGTGTTATGTTATGTTGTATATATTATGTTATATATAATATGTAATATATAAAATGTAATATATAATATATAATATATATTATATTATATTACATTACATTACATTACATTACATTACATTACATTACATTACATTACATTATATTATATTATTTTATATATTAATTATATTATATTACATTACATTACATTACTTTACATTACATTACATTATATTACATTTCTGATTTCTGATACAGGAAGTTTTACAGCATTTTTAGCTAATAAACTCAAAATGGTGATTTTTTTTTTTTTTTAACAAGGTTTCTTAAGGCTGAATTGTTTAATTTAGAAAAGCTACTTAAATTATTTTTGTTTTTAACTTAATAACTGAACACTTGTGATTTTCTTTCTTCATCACCTTCTTCTCCATGGGTTTGGGTGGGATCTTGTTTAATTGAGTAGAAAAATCCACACTGTGGCTCACGGGTGTTTGGTCATTAGGTCAAAAGTAAAAATAATTTAGGTGTTAGTTCTTAATGAACAGTTTGGGTTTAAAAGACCCTGTAGAGAGAGATTTGGCTCCATTTCACCATTTTTAGCTTTTTAGCTACAAGTGCTGTAGCACTCACTGTAAAAATTAAAAATTAATAAAACGTAAAAATTAATAAACATCTGAGTCTGAACACAAAATCTCTCTCGTGCCTTCAATCCCCACTCTGGCAGAGGAGAAAAAAGAATTTTAAAAGTGACAGGACCCAGCCCCTCTGCGGTGACTGGGGCTCCTTCACCAGGTACTAAACACGTCCAGGACTGCAGCCAGGATTCGTGGATCACCCTCAAAGGTTTGCTTGGTTTATTCTTGCTATAAATCTATTTCTTTGGAGCGATCCGAAATTGATTTCAGGCTCGTTGCTGCCTTGCCCCATTTGGTTGTAATTTGGGATGTCAAGGAAGTTGTGCTGAAAGCGGAGGATGGGCGGCTCTGCAGAGGGATGATCTGTCCCATCTGGGCAGAAGATGCTGCGGGGGGGAGAGGGAGAGGAGAATGTTGGGCTGGGTGTGTTTCACACGGGCAGAGCCAGGCAGGAGTGGCTTCCAAGGGGAAGGGAAATGAAGGAGAATCCTGAGCTCCAGAACCATCCCCTGGCGAGTCAGGAGTGTCCTTGGGCAGGGAGGGGAAGGCGGGCAGAGGGAAACTCCAGGATCTGCTCCAGAACCGAACAAGGACTTCTCTGAGGGCACTGGGGGAACCCAAATCCCTCCAGCAGCTCTGCAGGGAAATCAAGGGGGGAATGGGAAAAGCTTCCAGAATTTCTGTCTGTTCCATCTGACTCCACATGAGAGGACTCTGCTCAGTGGTGCCAGTGCCAGCACCAGGAGCAGGAACTAAAACACAACAATTGCAGCCCAAGCTGAGGAAGAACTTCCTTCCCTGGAGGGGCAGAGCCCTGGAGCAGCTGCCCAGGGAGGGGCTGGGGTCTGTGATCCTGTGATCCTGTGATCCTGTGATCCTGTGATCCTGTGATCCTGTGATCCTGTGATTCAGTGATCCTGTGGTTCTGTGATCCTGTGGTTCTGTGATTCTGTAAATCTGTGATCCTGTGATCCTGTGATCCTGTGATCCTGTGATTCTGTGATTCAGTGACTCTGTGATCCTGTGATTCTGTAAATCTGTGATCCTGTGATTCTGTGATTCAGTGATTCTATGATCGTGTGATTCAGTGACTCTGTGACTCTGTGATCCCGTGATTCTGTGATCCTGTGATCCCGTGATTCTGTGATCCTGTGATTCAGTGATTCTATGATTCAGTGATCCTGTGATCCTGTGATCCTGTGATTCTGCGATTCCTGAAGCTTGGGACAAGCTCCTGAGTTGGATCCCACAAACCTGGGAGGGATTTTGGAGCTTTCTGTGCTTTCTGGCACTGACCCCCTGCAGAATCTGCTTTGGACCTGAGCCCTTGGAGAAGCTCCCAAATCTGAGTTAAAAAATTGAGTTAAAATCATGGGTGTGCAGTTCAATAGAAGTGTGTGACTGCACAGGGTGAAGGGTTTGGAATTGGAGGTTTTTATAATGCACTAACAGGTGTGGGACAGGATGGAGGGTTTGGGGTGGTGTCTCTTTGGGTGCTCATCTTCCTTCTTCTCATGGTTTCAGGAGCAGTTTCTGGTTGGTCAGTCAGGGTCACACTGAGGGTCATGGGAATTTGGTTATTGGGTTAAAAGTATAAATAATACAGGAGTTAATTCTCTGTTGTTCAGCTTTAAGACACCTCGCAGCTTGCTCGGTTCCTCTCCATTTGCTCACTTTTAGCTGGAGGTGTTACTGAACTTTCTGTGCTTTAGATACGATTTAATAAACAACCAAACCCAAACAAGAGAAAATTGTTCTCCTTTGTGTTTTAATCCTGGCCCTGAGTGAAGACAAAAAAACCCTTCAGACAAGGCACTAATTCAGTGGTGCAAACACCACAGTTCCACTCCTGGTGGCATTTTTTACAGCTCAGGTGCAGAGTGACAAACATTTCAGCCTGGCTCGTGTCCCGTGTGGATTTTGTCCCCTCTGTTGGGATGGGGCAGCTTTGCCACTCGGGTTTGTCACATCTGGGAGCTCCCCTGCCCTCTGCAGCTCCTGCATTTCCTGCAAGCTGGACTCTGGAAGGGGAAAACTGAAGGAAATGTTAATGTTTGCTTAGAGCAGCTGGGGGAGCAAACGGGGAGGGGCAGGGGGGGCTCACCTGGCAGGGCCCAAGAGGTCCAGGTCCTGGCAGGACAGGGCAGGGCAGGACAGGGCAGGACAGGACAGGTGACAAGTCTCTTAAAGCTGAACAATAGAGAATTAACACCTGTACTATTTATATTATATTATATTATATTATATTATATTATATTATATTATATTATATTATATTATATTATATTATATTATATTATATTATATTATATTATATTATATTATATTATATTATATTATATTATATTATATTATATATTGTATTATATATTGTATTATATATTTCTATATATTATTTATTATATTACATAATATATAATATATAATATATATATAATATATAACATATTATATATTATATATTATATATTATATATTATATATTATACATTATATATTATATATTATATATTATATATATAATATTATATATTCTATATTCTATATTCTATATTCTATATTCTATATTCTATATTATATATTATATATTATATATTATATATTATATATTATATATTATATATCATATATCATATATCATATATTATATATTATATATTATATATTATATATTATATATTATATATCATATATTAATTATATATCATAAATTATTATATATTATTTATATTACTTTTGACCCAATAACCAAACTGCCATGACCCTCAGTGTGACCCTGACTGACCAACCAGAAACTGCTCCTGAAACCATGAGAAGAAGGAAGATGAGCACCCAAAGAGACACCACCCCAAACCCTCCATCCTGTCCCACACCTGTTAGTGCATTATAAAAACCTCCAGTTCCAAACCCTTCACCCTGTGCAGTCACACACTTCTATTGAACTGCACACCCGTGAGTTTAACTCCATCACTCACATTTGGGAGCTGCTCCAAGGGCTCAGGTCCAAAGCAGATTCTGCAGGGGGTCAGTGCCAGACAGCACAGAAAGCTCCAAAATCCCTCCCAGGTTTTTGGGATCCAACAGGATCCCAGCAGAAAAATCCACTCCTTAAAATCCCCTCTGGTGGTGGCTGCTCCCTGGGGAACCTCAGCTTCATTTTCCCTTTTCCTGAGGAATCTGGGCACGTGTTTGTGCCTGAGAAGGAGCTCAGACCCTCAGCCACCAGTTTGGCCAAGAGCTCATCCCACAGGGGGATTGCCAAGGCAGCAGAGCCAAAGGAGGGATGGTGCTCCCAAAAATTTGGGTTTTCAAGGCAGCAGAGCCAAAGGAGGGATGGTGCTCCCAAAATTTGGATTTTCAAGGCAGCAGAGCCAAAGGAGAAATGGTGCTCCCAAAAATTTGGATTTTCAAGGCTGCAGAGCCAAAGGAGGGATGGTGCTCCCAAAAATTTGGGTTTTCAAGGCAGCAGAGCCAAAGGAGGGATGGTGCTCCCAAAAATTTGGATTTTCAAGGCTGCAGAGCCAAAGGAGGGATGGTCTTCCTAAAAATTTGGGTTTTCAAGGCTGCAGAGCCAAAGAAGGGATGGTGTTCCCAAAAATTTGGGTTTTCAAGGCTGCAGAGCCAAAGGAGGAATGGTGTTCCCAAAATTTGGGTTTTCAAGGCAGCAGAGCCAAAGGAGGGATGGTCTTCCCAAAATTTGGGTTTTCAAGGCTGCAGAGCCAAAGGAGGGATGGTGCTCCCAAAAATTTGGATTTTCAAGGCAGCAGAGCCAAAGGAGGGATGGTGTTCCCAAAAATTTGGATTTTCAAGGCTGCAGAGCCAAAGGAGGGATGGTCTTCCCAAAAATTTGGGTTTTCAAGGCTGCAGAGCCAAAGGAGAAATGGTGCTCCCAAAAATTTGGGTTTTCAAGGCTGCAGGGCCAAAGGAGGGATGGTGCTCCCAAAAATTTGGATTTTCAAGGCAGCAGAACCAAAGGAGGGATGGTGTTCCCAAAAATTTGGATGGGTAGGTGAAGAGGAATGTCCAATTGGGTTTTAAGTGGGAAAGTGTGTCATTTTGGATAGGTGACATGGAATGTGTATTTTGATTTTAACTGGAAAAGAATTTAAATTTGTTAGGAGAAGTATTGGTATTGGAAAATTGTGTTACTGGGAAATTTGTCTTAGGATTTGATATATGGGAAACTGGGAATATTGTGGATTTGGAAATTGTGTATATTGGAATATTGTGATTGGGAATGATGGATTTGTGTATTGGGAATGTGATTGGAATATTGTGTAATTGGGAATAATGATGGTTCGAAATTGTGGTAATTGGAATTTTGTGTATATTGGGAATATTGTGTATTTAATGAATATGGGATGTATATTGGGAATTGTGATATTTGGAATATGATATTGGGAATATTGTGTATATTTGGAATATTTGTATTTTGGGAATATTGTGTATATTGGGAATACTGGGAATATTTGGGAATATTGTGTATACTGGGAATATTTGTATTTCGGGAGTATTGTGTATATTGGGAATACTGGGAATATTGTGTGTATTGGGAATGTTGTGTATATTGGGATACTGTGTATATTTGGAATATTGTGCATATTTGGAATAGTGTGTACACTGGGAATATTGTGTATATTGGGAATATTGTGGGAATATTGTGTATACTGGGAATATTTGTATTTCGGGAATATTGTGTATATTGGGAATGCTGGGAATATTGTGTGTATTGGGAATGTTGTGTATTTTGGGAATATTGTGTATATTTGGAATATTTGTATTTTGGGAATATTGTTATATTGGGAATATTGTGTATATTGGGAATACTGGGAATATTGTGTATATTTGGAATATTGTGTATTTTTGGGGAATATTGTGCATATTTGGAATATTGTATATACTGGGAATATTTGTATTTTGGGAATTTTGTGTGTATTGGGAATACTGGGAATATTGTGCGTATTCGGAATATTATGTATTTTGGGAATATTGTGTATATTGGGAATGTTGTGTATATTTGGAATATTTGTATTTCAGGAATGTTGTGTATTTTGGGAATATTGTGTATATTGGGAATACTGGGAATATTGTGTGTATTGGGAATATTGTGTATATTGGGAATATTTGTATTTCGGGAATATTGTGTATATTGGGAATATTGTGTGTTCACCAAGAGGGATTTGTACCAAGGATGTTCAGCTTTAAATCCAGGTACTGCTGTGCCTCTGCAAAGAGATTTTTGTGTGTGTGTGTGTTTTGTTTTTATTTATTTGCTTGTTTGCGTTTTGGTTTGGTTTGGTTTGGCTTTTTTAGTCCTCGAAGAATGAAAGTGGCCTGGCTGTGCCTTCTCAAGAAACGCTGAATTTCTTGCTCATCTTTTTACCAGTCTCTGCATAGCAAAACACGAGGTTTTTTTGTTTTTTTATAAAGCCACTTCCAGAAGCTTTTAGTATTTAATACACCATGAAATTGTTGGTTTTTGCTGATGTCTCAGTTAATGCTTTTGGCTGGACTCTCTTGTCAGTGCACAGAACTTACAACTGGCCCAGCTATTTAAAGGAAATGGGTTTTTTGGGGTTTCTTTGTTTGTTTTTTGTGGGTTTTTTGTGTTTTTTGTGTTTTTTTGGTGGTGGTGGTTTTTTTTTTTTTTTTTTTTCTTTTTTTCTTTTTTCTTTTTTTTTTTTCTTTTTTCTTTTCCTTTTTTCTTTTTTTCCTTTTTCTTTTTTCTTTTTCTTTTTTCCTTTTTTCTTTTTTTCTTTTTCCTTTTTTTTTTTTCAAGTGATAATAGGAGCAGACAAAAAAAAAAAAAAAAAAAAGTGATGCTAAATTTCTGCCCCAAATTCTCCTCCTCAAGCCTGGCCGTGCCTCTCCCAACGGGAGCAAAACCTCCTTAATTTATGGGAGGGGTTCTCTTTCAGCCCGTGTTTCAGTGGGAATTTACAATGCCCCGTGCCCTCCTATTCACCTTTCCCTCTTCTCAAGTAGGTGAACACAATGGGATTGTCTCGGCCGCGGAAAGAGGGATGCTTTTCCCGAGCGAGCCCCATTAATTGGGAAGCAGCAGACAACTGACAGGAGAGCGCGGGGTGTGATTATCAGCGCCGGGTGAGAGCCATTAACAAATGGAGAGTGTCATCTTCAGAGCACAAATATTTTCCCTGCCCATAATACCCTCTCGAGGGGACCTGAAGTGGGGCCGCATTGTCCCGCCTGCTCCCAACCCCACCGCCCATCTTTCTTTTTTTTTTTTTTTTTTTTTTTTTTTTTTTGCCACTGATGGGTTCCGGAGTGAGGGATGCCGGCATTCACGGGCTCATTGTGCTTCTCCCCACAAAGAATTCCCGGCCTTTCCCTGCACCCCGGAGCCGCACGGACACCCCGAATCTCGGGGAGAGCATCGCAGGATGTGCATTGAAGATTTTCCCGTTTTGAGGCGCACGGACACCCCAAATCTCGGGGAGAGCATCTCAGGATGTGCATTAAAGATTTTCCCAGTTTGAGGCACACGGACACCCCAAATCTCGGGGGAGCATCTCAGGATGTGCATTAAAGATTCTCCCGTTTTGAGGCACACGGACACCCCAAATCTCGGGGGGAGCATCGCAGGATGCGTTTTAAAAATTTTCCGGGTTTGAGCGGCACGAACACCCCAAATCTCGGGGTGAGTATCGCAGGCATTCCCCAGGAGCGCATTACAGATTTTCCCGTTTTGAGGCACACGGACACCCCAAATCTCGGGGAGAGCATCTCAGACATCCCCCGGGAGCGCATTAAAGATTTTCCCGGTTTGGGGAACACAAACACCCCAAATCTCGGGGAGAGCATCACGGGCATCCCTGGGAGCACATTAAAGATTTTCGTGTTTGAGGCTCACGGACACCCCAAATCTCAGGGAGAACACCGCAGGACGCACATTACAGATTTTCCCGGTTTGGGGAACACAAACACCCCAAATCTCAGGGAGAACATCGCAGGATGCGCATTACAGATTTTCCCGGTTTAGGGGAACACAAACACCCCAAATCTCGGGGGGAACACCGCAGGACGCGCATTACAGATTTTCCCTGTTTGGGGAACACAAACCATTACAGATTTTCCCGGTTTGGGGAACACAAACACCCCAAAACTCGGGGAGAGCATCGCAGGATGCGACTGAAAGGTTTTCCCGGTTTGGGGGAACACAAACACCCCAAATCTCAGGGAGAACACCACAGGATTCACATTTACAGATTTTCCCGGTTTAGGGGAACACAAACACCCCAAATCTCAGGGAGAGCACCGCAGGATGCACATTTACAGATTTTCCCGGTTTAGGGGAACACAAACTCCCCAAATCTCAGGGAGAACACCGCAGGATGCGCATTACAGATTTTCCCGGGTTGAGGCGATGCGGTGCGGGCTGAATCCCCTCCCTGGCCGCTCCGCCGTTCTCTTTGTCGGGAACAGAGGATGGGTTTGTCGGCCTGAATCGCGGGGATTGTTTCACATCATCGGCCCATTCAGGCTCTCCCCTCCCCTGTTGTAAAACACCAGCCCCGGCCGGGGGAACAGTGCGGGCTTTGTGCGGCCGCACGATACCACCCAGATTTTACCTCGGCCCTCGCCGATCCCGGGTTTTGTTCCCCCTCAAAAGAAAGCATTTGCTCGGGGGAGGGGAGGGGGTGTTCCTATTGCTTCCACTAACACGGAGGTTAAAGGAAAGATTGATGGGAGAAAGTTCACCTAGAAAACCAGGATAAATTTCTGGCTGGCCAAGGCCAGTTGTTTCATTGTCCGAGGGCCATGTTTTTTGTTAATTATCTCTCACTCTCGCCTTTTATCCAGGAAACTGGCAGCAAAGCGCGGAGAAAGGAACAGGATATAGAGGTCAGCGGGTCCCGTTTGGCCACCTAGGTATTCCTTTGGGGATGTGGAGGGGAGTGAGGAGCTGGCCCGGCTTCTGGGGCGGGGAAAGTGGGGACCATCGAGTCATAACCGGGGGGAGCCCCGGGATTCACAGCCCAAAGTCCCGCTCCTGTCTGCAAGCTAAATAGGAAAGAAGAAGGAAAAAAAAAAAAAAAAAAAAAAAAAAAAAGGAGGGGAGGGATAGGAAAAAATAAAAAATAAAAAGCAACACTGGAAAAGGGACTTTTTCTTTCTTTCTTTCTTCTTAAAGGGAGGAAAGTTGCTTCAAACAAGCTCATGTTGTCAAGGAAATAAACCTTAGTGAGGGGAGGCATTAAACACACAGCTGCTGGACTTGGCCAGCCCCGAGCACTGGTGGCAGTGACAATGATTCTTGGTGGCAGCAAACCAGATCGAAACATAAATAGGGCTGCATGAAAGGAGAGGAAATGGAACAAAACAGTTTCTCGGGTACCACTGGCAGAGGAATAACATCAATTTCGATTAAAAAAGCAAAAGAATTCTCCTGTTTCCACACATTAGTAAAGGCATGCAAATTCATAACTGGCCAACAATGTACCTTTGAGCTGCAGCTGCGCCCCACAAACGGCGCCTTTCTCCCCGCAGAGAAGCGGGGCTGTCTCAGGCAGAAAGAAAACAGCCATTGAAAAAAGCCACCAGGGTCCCCCGAGCGGGAGGGGAGCCGGGCAGAGGTGGGGGGAACGTGCTGGCCCCGGCAGAGGCAGGAGGGGCAGCACAGAGCGGGGCCCTGGGAGCTGGAGGTGTCCCCGGGTGGCTTTGGGGGGGCTGGAGGTGTCCCCGGGTGGCTTTGGGGGAGCTGGAGGTGTCCCCGAGTGGCAGCAGGGTGGCTTTGGGGGGGCTGGAGGTGTCCCCGAGTGGCTTTGGGGGAGCTGGAGGTGTCCCCGAGTGGCTTTGGGGGGGCTGGGCACGGCCAGGGCACCTCTCCACAGCCCTGGGGCGGGCACACAAAGCACTCCAGGAGGGAGGGCTGCTCCTCTCTGCGGTGTCCCAGAGGGTTGGGAGGTGCCCAGGTTGTCCTTCCCTGCTGGGGACATCTCAGTGTCCCACCTGGGCTGGCATCACCTCTCACTCACTGGGGAAATGAGCTGCTCTGCACCCAAACCGCCCGTGTGGGATGGGACTGCAGGAGGGGATCTTTGTGCCCTGGATTCTCCATCCTGGACGCTCCTGGCAGAGCTGGAAGCCAAATTCCCAAAGGGCAGCAACATCCCAGCTCCTCCCAAGGAACCCTGGGGGAACAGGAGGGAGCTCAGCCCTGGGGGAACAGGAGGGAGCTCAGCCCTGGGGAACAGGAGGGAGCTCAGCCCTGGGGAACAGGAGGGAGCTCAGCCCTGGGGGAACAGGAGGGAGCTCAGCCCTGGGGAACAGGAGGGAGCTCAGCCCTGGGGAACAGGAGGGAGCTCAGCCCTGGGGAACAGGAGGGAGCTCAGCCCTGGGGAACAGGAGGGAGCTCAGCCCTGGGGGAACAGGAGGGAGCTCAGCCCTGGGGAACAGGAGGGAGCTCAGCCCTGGGGGAACAGGAGGGAGCTCAGCCCTGGGGGGAACAGGAGGGAGCTCAGCCCTGGGGAACAGGAGGGAGCTCAGCCCTGGGGAACAGGAGGGAGCTCAGCCCTGGGGGCAGGAGGGGGAGCTCAGCCCTGGGGGAACAGGAGGGAGCTCAGCCCCTGGGGGAACAGGAGGGAGCTCAGCCCTGGGGAACAGGAGGGAGCCCAGCCCTGGGGGAACAGGAGGAGCTCAGCCCTGGGGAACAGGAGGGAGTTCAGCCCTGGGGGGGAACAGGAGGGAGCTCAGCCCTGGGGAACAGGAGGGAGCTCAGCCCTGGGGGGAACAGGAGGGAGCTCAGCCCTGGGGAACAGGAGGGAGTTCAGCCCTGGGGGGGAACAGGAGGGAGCTCAGCCCTGGGGAACAGGAGGGAGCTCAGCCCTGGGGAACAGGAGGGAGCTCAGCCCTGGGGGAACAGGAGGGAGCTCAGCCCTGGGGGGAACAGGAGGGAGCTCAGCCCTGGGGGTGAACAGGAGGGAGCTCAGCCCTGGGGGAACAGGAGGGAGCTCAGCCCTGGGGGAACAGGAGGGAGCTCAGCCCTGGGGAACAGGAGGGAGCTCAGCCCCCTCCCCACAGAGGTGCGGCCCCTCTCTGGCTGCCAGGGAAATGGGTTGGGGACTCCCCCTTGATGCGTGGGGGTGATTCCTCCTCCCATTTTACGCCTTTGGGACCCCAATCCCACGGCTTCAGTTCCATCCCGGCTCTGTCACCCCAGGGGACACACGGAATATCTGAGTTGTCACCTCTCCACTCCTTCCCACCTTTGGACAGTCTGGAGTTCAGCTCCTGGGGACTCGGGGACGGGATGAGCCCAGGGTTTCACTCCTCTCCTGGAAATCAGGTGTTTCCCTCTGGAGCTGCCTCACACCCACGTCAAACCCATCACCAGAAACTCTCCCTCTCGCGTTTCTCTTCTTCATTTGATAGAAATCATTTGTGAGGGGACAAGGCCACTGTCACGGAACAGAGTGGCATTGACACCCCCCGAACAATGCCAGGATTATTGCTAACGATAAAACCAATGGGTGGCTGTTGGTGAGTCACTGCTTTTAAGGCCCTAAACCGATTGAGAGCTCTTGCCTGGTGCCTCTGTCCACCACGGGGACAGTCGGGTCACGCCTGGGCCCGTGAGCCCTGCGGCATCTGACGACTCTTCATTAATTGGCACTTCTGTTGTCCTTGCACGAGCTGCAGGAGGGACTGAGGCAGCATTGTCTGGGCAGATGGGACAGAGCCGTGCACATGGGCACAGGGACAGGGAGGGGACAGGGAGGGGACAGGGATGGGGATGGGGAGAGGGACTGGGAGGGGACAGGGACAGGGAGGGGACAGGGAGGCGACAGAGACAGGGATGGGGAGAGGGACTGGGATGGGACAGGGAGGGGACTGGGAGGGGGAGAGGGACAGGGATGGGACAGGGACAGGGATGGAGAGAAGGACGGATGGGACTGGGAGGGGACTGGGATGGGGAGAGGGACAGGGATGGGACGAGGATGGAGAGAAGGACAGGGATAGGGACAGGGATGGGGAGAGGGACAGGGAGGGGACAGGGATGGGACTGGGATGGGGAGAGGGACAGGGAGGGGACAGGGATGGGACTGGGAGGGGACAGGGATGGGACTGGGATGGGGAGAGGGACAGGGATGGGAGAGGGACAGGGAGGGGACAGGGATGGGGACAGGGAGGGGACAGGGACGGGACAGGGACAGGGAATCATCCTGGGATCTCCAGCTCTGCACTGGGACAGTGACAGGGATGTTTTGGGGTGGTTCTAACTGCCTGCAGTGATTGATACCCCGGTTTTGGGGTGATTGTAACATCCACAGTGATCGGTACCCCATTTTTGGGGTGATGTGACCCCTGCAGTGATCGGTACCCCATTTTTGGGGTGATGTGACCCCCTGCAGTGATCGGTACCCCATTTTTGGGGTGATGTACCCCCTGCAGTGATCGGTACCCCATTTTGGGGTGATGTGACCCCCTGCAGTGATCGGTACCCCATTTTTGGGGTGATGTGACCCCTGCAGTGATCGGTACCCATTTTTGGGGTGATGTGACCCCTGCAGTGATCGGTACCCCATTTTTGGGGTGATGTGACCCCTGCAGTGATCGGTACCCCATTTTTGGGGTGATGTGACCCCTGCAGTGATCAGTACCCCATTTTTGGGGTGATGTACCCCCTGCAGTGATCGGTACCCCATTTTTGGGGTGATGTACTCAGTGATCGGTACCCCAGTTTTGGGGTGCTCAGGGCACGGAGCAGCGCTGAGCTGTGCTTTGCCCCCTCCCCCGGCCCGGGGTCGCTCGGGCTGTGCCGGTGCCTCGGGCTGAGCTCTGCAGAGGCTCCTCCGGCACGAGGGCTCTGCTGAGCGCGGCTTTGCTGAGCGCGGCTCTGCTGAGCGCGGCTTTGCTGAGCGCGGCTTTGCTGAGCGCGGCTTTGCTGAGCGCGGCTTTGGCCGCTCCCCGCTGGAGGAGAAACTCCTGCAGCGCCTCCGCATCCTCTTCTTCCTCTTCTTCCTCTTCCTCCTCTTCCTTCTCTTCTTCCTCTTCTTCCTCTTCTTCCTCTTCTTCCTCTTCCTTCTCTTCTTCCTCTTCTTCCTCTTCTTCCTCTTCTTCCTCTTCTTCCTCTTCTTCCTCTTCTTCCTCTTCCTTCTCTTCTTCCTCTTCTTCCTCTTCTTCCTCTTCTTCTTCTTCCTCCTCTTCTTCCTATTATTATTATTATTATTATTATTATTATTATTATTATTATTATTATTATTACTATTATTATTATTAATTATTACTATTACTATTACTATTACTATTACTATTACTATTACTATTACTATTACTATTACTATTACTATTATTATTATCTCCTCTGTAAGGGCCGCACGGATGTTTGGCCCAGACAAACCCTTGGAATTCCCTCCGGAGCTGCTCCCCGGATCCCTCTGCTCTCTCGCAGCTGCTCTCTGCCCCTCGCTGGTTCCTGCTCCCCGAGGGCACCTGGAGGCGCTGCCCGGCGCACCTGGAGCGTTGGGGTCCCCATCCCTGCAGGTGTCACCTGCACGTGGCACTCAGAGCTCTGGGTGGGGACAAGGTGGGGACAGGGCACAGCTGGCACTGCCTGGGCTGGGATTTGGGATTCTCCAGCCCCAGGATTTGGAAAATCCTTTTCTCCATTCCTGTTTCTTAAGGAACGGAAGAATTCTTCCCTTTGGAGAAAAAAACCTCTTTGTGTCAAGAGGAAGAAACTCTAAGTTCAGAAACAAATTATCTTCTGTTTTTTTTTTTTTTTTTTTCTTTAATTATTTCTTGTATCATCTTTAATCTGTTTCTGGAAGACACCCCTCAAATGGCCCTTCTTTCCTTCCTTCCTTCCTTCCTTCCTTCCTTCCTTCCTTCCTTCCTTCCTTCCTTCCTTCCTTCCTTCCTTCCTTCCTTCCTTCCTTCCTTCCTTCCTTCCTTCCTTCCTTCCTTCCTTCCTTCCTTCCTTCCTTCCTTCCTTCCTTCCTTCCTTCCTTCCTTCCTTCCTTCCTTCCTTCCTTCCTTCCTTCCTTCCTTCCTCTCCCATCTCTTGCCCCTTCCCCATTTCTCTTTTTACATTTCTCTCTTTTGTTTATTTTTTTCTCTCGCTTTCTCACTTTTTCCTTTCTTTTTTGTTCTATTTATTTTTTCTGCCTCTTTTTCCTTCTCTCCTTCTTTCCTTCTTCCATTCTCTCCTTCCTTTTTTCTTTAATTATTTCCTTCTCTATTCTTTTTCCAGTCTTTATTCGCTTAGCTTTTCTTTTTCTTTCTTTCTTTCTTTCTTTCTTTCTTTCTTTCTTTCTTTCTTTCTTTCTTTCCTTCCCTTTCCCTCCTTCCCTTTTTGCCTTTTTAATCTTTGCCTCTTTCCCTCTCGAACACCCCCGAGCAGTGGCTGTACCCCAGCAGTTTGGATTTCCCTTTTTTCCTTTCATCCCCTCGCTTGGCGTTTTCCAGAGGGTTTGGAGCCCCCGGGTTTCCCTCTCCTGGTGACACTCGGGGGGATCTGACACAACAAAGGGCAAAGATCCCCACTCAAGCGCCGTGAATTCTCTGCCTTCAGTGATTTTATCGCCTCATTGTGCATCTTCCGAGGGGCTGGAGGGGTGCGGGGTGCCCAGCACCCCCCGCTCGTGTCCCTGAAAAAATCCGGAGCCCAAATCCCGCAACAGCGCTGCTGCTGCCGAGGTGTTCCGGGACTTGCCCGGGCTGCAGCAGGGAATTGCAGCAGGAATTGCAGCAGGGATTGGAAATTGCAGCAGGGCAGCAGGGAATTGCAGCAGGGAATTGGAATTGCAGCAGGGAATTGCAGCAGGGAATTGCAGCTGCACTGCTCCTGCTGCACCGACAGCGCCGGGCTGGGCTCAAACCCGGCCTTTTGTGCTCCAAAAGCAGCGCTGAATAAAAACAAGTGCAGCTGGAAACCTCCCCGGGAATGACCGGGAGAGGGAACAAACCTGCGCCCATCGGAGGCAGAAAAATCATCTTCCTTAAGAATGGGGAGATGCTGAGGAGCCTCGGAGTACATCAGAGCAGCTTAGAGCTCTCGATGTGGGGGAGAAAGGCCGGATATTATCCGCGGTGCTAAGGAGATTATCAATGGATTTCACTCCCCGATCCTTTTTACAACACCCATCTCATTAGAATGAGTAATAAAGATGACATCACAGCGAGGTCTAATTGATCAAAAAGAGCTCTCTTTAACTGTGTCCAGATTCACTCCTACATTCAATGCCATTTTTTTTTTTCTCCCTCCCCAGAAATTCAGCTCTGCCTTTGATGGAACAGTTGAAAAGTTTTAGTATCAAATCAAACTCGCGTTGTTATTATGCAAAGCTTCCCCCAGCACTCCGCTTTGGTAAATGACCTCTATTAGCATGCAGATTGACTGGGGATTACCAGAAGGTTTCCCAAAATAATCATCAGAAAATGTCCTTTCTAAGGGCTGCGTTGGCTGCGTTCTCCTTCTGCCGCGGCCGCGGAGCCGCGCTCGGGTGGCGGCCCCGGCTCTGTCCCCAGATGGTCGCGGTGCTGTTGTTTTCTCTCAATAGAGCCAGGGATTCCCAGCGGGAAATGGGTTTGTGCCTTTGGGGCAGCAGGAATTGCTCCACAGGTGCCCCCAGAGCCGGGAGCTCCCCCCGTGCCGGGCGTGGGGAAGGTGCGGGGCAGTGGAAAAATGGGAAAAATGGGAAAATGGGGAAAAAATGGGAAAAATGGGAAAAATGGGGAAAATGGGAAAATGGGGAAAATCTTGGGGACTTCAGCCCATCCCGATTTAACTGAACAGCCTGAGGGAGCTGGGAAGGGGCTGGGAACAGCCTGAGGGGGCTGGGAAGGGGCTGGAGCCCCAGGAGGGGCTGGGGGAGCTGGGAAGGGGCTCAGCCTGGAGAAAAGGAGGCTCAGGGGGGACCTTGTGGCTCTGCACAACTCCCTGACAGGAGGGGCAGGGAGGGGGGGACAGGGACAGGAGAGGGAACAGCCTCAGGCTGGGCCAGGGCAGGCTCAGGGTGGGCACAGCAGGAATTTGCCCATGGAAAGGGAGCTCAGGGGTTGGAAGTGCCCAGGGAGGTTTGGGGTCCCCATCCCTGCAGGTGTCACCTGCACGTGGCACTCAGAGCTCTGGGCTGGGGACAAGGTGGGGACAGGGCACAGCTTGCACTGCCTGGGCTGGGATTTGGGATTCTCCAGCCCCAGGGATTTGGGATCTGTGGAATTCTGCCACTTTCACTCCAGTGTCCCCCCTGAGGGACTCCAGCCCAGGAGAATCCCCATGGGATGGAGCCAGGACTAAACATCCACACACACAGAATCCCCAAATCCTGGGGCTGGAGAATCCCAAATGCCAGCCCAGGCAGTCCCAGCTGTGCCCTGTCCCCACCTTGTCCCCAGCCCGGAGCTCTGAGTGCCACCTCCAGGCATTTATCCAACACTTCAGGTGATTTCCACCTGCCCGAGGCTGCAGCAGGCAGAGGGGCTGGGGTTGCACAGACACGGTTTGGTGATTAGAGACAAGAATTAACTAATTAATGCCACTCCGAGGTGACCAGCTGTGGGCACTGATGCAGAAAGTGACAACACCGGCCCAGGGAAATCCCTGCCCTGTTTGGGGTGACCTGCAGGGCCCAGAGCTGCCAGCACTAAATCTGTTCCTTCATCCCAGCCTGAGCTGCTGCTGCTGCTGCTGTCACAGCCCTGCCCTGCAGAACTGTCCCCAGGGGCTGCCAGGGGCTCTGGGACATCAAATCCTGCTCATCCTCCCAGGGATGCAGCAGCGCTGGCAGCAGAGGGGCCAATTACCCACTCCAGTGGCTCTGGGAAATGCCACTGGCTCCCATCTTCTCTTGTGGTGGCACAGCTGTGACCTTGTGCCACAGGATGAGAATGAAAGCATCCTGCATGTGCAGAGTTCCTCCTTAGCTCCCACCATTCCCCAGCCCAGGAATCCTGGAATCAGAGACCCGTGGGATGAGCTCTGCTGGAAGGACCCCAAAAATCCAACCCCACCCCAATATCGAGGTTCATCTTCCTTCCCCAGGGCGGGGATTAAATGAGTGAGATGGTATTTTGTGTTTGGACCCAGATGTTTATTGTTCTTATCTATGTTACAGTCAGTTCTACTGCACTTCAAGCTAACAAACTAAAAGTGGAGCCCAATCTCTCTACAAAGCCTTTTAAGGGTAAACTGTCCAATTAAGAAATGCCACTAAATTATTTTTACTTTTAACCCAATAACCACCTGTGACCTGCAATGTGGGATTTTCTACCCAGTCACACAAAATCACCCAGACTCATGAAGAAAAAGGTGAAGGACAAAGCTCTGCCCTAAAATCTTTATCTTGTTTTCTATGTATCACTATATTCTAAACCCTTAAACTCAGTCCCTACAAATATCCCACCAATCCCTACAAATATCCCACCAATCCATACAAATATCCCCTAATCCATACAAATATCCCACCAATCCCTACAAATAAATATCCCTCCAAACCCTACAAATATCCCACCAATACATAGAAATATCCCATCAGTCCCTACAAATATCCCCTTATCCCTACAAATATCCCCTGATCCATACAAATATTCCACCAGTCCCTACAAATAAATATCCCACCAGTTCCTACAAATATCCCACCAGTCCCTACAAATCTCTCCAGGGGTGTCAGGATGGTGCCAGACTCTGCTCAGTGGAGCCAGTGCCAGCACAAGGAGCAGGAACTAAAACACAACAATTGCAGCCCAAGCTGAGGAAGAACTTCCTTCCCTGGAGGGGCAGAGCCCTGGAGCAGCTGCCCAGGGAGGGGCTGGGGTCTCCCTCTCTGGGGACATCCCAAACCCCCCTGGACACCTTCCTGTGTCCCTGCTGCAGTGACCCCGCCTGGGTGGGGCTGGGTGGTCTCAGAGCTCCCTTCCAGCTCCAACCATGATGTGATTCTGTGATTCTGTGATTCTGTGATTCTGTGATTCTGTGATTCTGATTCTGTGATTCTGATTCTGTGATTCTGATCCTGACTCTGATTCTGTGATTCTGTGACTCTGATTCTGTGATTCTGCGATTCTGATTCTGTGATTCTGTGATTCTGTGATTCTGTGATTCTGTGATTCTCTGATTCTGTGATTCTGTGACTCTGATTCTGTGACTCTGATTCTGTGATTCTGCGATTCCTGAAGCTTGGGACAAGCTCCTGAGTTGGATCCCACAAACCTGGGAGGGATTTTGGAGCTTTCTGTGCTGTCTGGCACTGACCCCCTGCAGAATCTGCTTTGGACCTGAGCCCTTGGAGAAGCTCCCAAATGTGAGTGATGGAGTTAAAATCACGGGTGTGCAGTTCAATAGAAGTGTGTGACTGCACAGGGTGAAGGGTTTGGAACTGGAGGTTTTTATAATGCACCAACAGGTGTGGGACAGGATGGAGGGTTTGGGGTGGTGTCTCTTTGGGTGCTCATCTTCCTTCTTCTCATGGTTTCAGGAGCAGTTTCTGGTTGCTCCCTCCCAGCCCTGACTGCCTGATCGGGGCATTTTGGGATCTCTGCTGTCTCGGGATGCAAACCCGGGATAATTCCGGGCAGGGCCGGTTCCTGTCCCGCTCCAGCAGCTCGGGCTGTTCCTCGGGCCATTCCCGGCCCCGCCGGAGCCGGCGATGGAAAGAGCCCGCATTGTTTGCTTAACAGTCAAGTGACAAATTATTTAATTAGCACATATGCCATTTGTCTCCACAGCTGTGTTCATCGTTCTAATTGCAAAGCAGCCTTAATTTACTGCGCCTATATTGCTCCCTAATACTAACACGGTAATTATACGCTTCCATTAGCCCGCTGCACCCTATGGAAGGGGAAAAAACGGGAAAATGAAGATTAATTCCGGCACACGATGTATGTCCTGCAGCCGGGCAGGGGAGCCCAGCCGGAAAAGCGAACCCTTCCCGGCTCTTTTCCTCCCAGCCGCTCTCTCCAAACTTTTTCCTGCTGGAATTTGTCGGTCCGGGCTTTGTTTTGGGACGCGCAACCCTGCTTTGAGATCTCCACCTGCTGGAGAAATCCCGGCACGCGCCCGGCAGGAGCTCCGGGGAACGCGCCTGGTCCGGCCCAGAGCCGCTCTTCCTCCTCCTGCTCCTCCTCCTCCTCCTCCTCCTCCTCTTCTTCCTCCTCTTCCTCCTCTTCTTCCTCCTCTTCCTCCTCTTCTTCTTCCTCCTCTTCTCCTCTTCTTCTCCTCCTCTTCTTCTTCTTCCTCCTCTTCTTCTCCTCCTCTTCTTCCTCCTCTTTCTACTCATCTTCATCCTCCTCTTCTTCCTCCTCCTCCTGTTCTTCCTCTTCTTCCTCCTCCTATTCCTCCTCTTCCTCCTCCTAGACAGAGCTGCCCCAGCCGAGCAGGGAGCAGCATTTCCCACCTGTCCCCCTGTCCCCTCTGTCCCCCTGTCCCCTCTGTCCCGTCCATCCCCATCCTGTCCCCTGTCCCCCTGTCCCCTCTGTCCCTCTG
The DNA here is from genome assembly GCA_030060385.1 of Muscicapa striata striata. Taxonomy (NCBI): domain Eukaryota; kingdom Metazoa; phylum Chordata; class Aves; order Passeriformes; family Muscicapidae; genus Muscicapa; species Muscicapa striata. The sequence goes on along the minus strand of JAREIS010000380.1, from coordinate 570,627 downwards.
TCCCCTGTCCCTCTGTCCCCCTGTCCCCCCCTCTGTCCCCCTGTCCCCCTGTCCCCTCTGTCCCTCTGTCCCCCTGTCCCTCTGTCCCTCTGTCCCTCTGTCCCCCTGTCCCCCCCGCTGCTCTCCCCCTTCCCTGCTCGTTCCCGGCTCTTTGGGATTCGCTGCTCGGGGCCGGAGGGGTCCGGGCCCCCCCAGGTCACTCTGGGGATGTTCCTGTTCCGGCGCTTCCCGGGAACCGTCCCGATCTCCCCGCTCTGATTATTCTGGGATGGTGCGAGGGGATTGGGAACCGTCCCGATCTCCCAGCTCTGATTATTCTGGGATGGTGCGAGGGGATTGGGAACCGTCCCGATCTCCCAGCTCTGATTATTCTGGGATGGTGCGAGGGGATTGGGAACCATCCCGATCTCCCCGCTCGATTATCCTGGGATGGTGCGAGGGGATTGCAGCGGGATGAGCTGTAAGGTCCCTTTAGCCCGGATCGTTCTGGGGTTCTGGGGTTCGGTTCTGGGGTTCTGGGGTTCTGGGGTTCTGGGATTCTGGGGTTCTGGGATTCTGGGATTCTGGGGTTCTGGGGTTCTGGGATTCTGGGATTCTGGGGTTCTGGAATACTGCGATTCTGGGATTCTGGGGTTCTGGGGTTCTGGGGTTCTGGAATTCTGGGGTTCTGGAATTCTGGGATTCTGGAATTCTGGAATTCTGGGGTTCTGGGGTTCTGGGGTTCTGGGGTTCTGGGGTTCTGGGGTTCTGGAATTCTGGGGTTCTGGGATTCTGGAATTCTGGGGTTCTGGGGTTCTGGGGTTCTGGGATTCTGGGGTTCTGGGGTTCTAGAATTCTGGGGTTCTGGGATTCTGGGGTTCTGGAATTCTGGAATTCTGGGATTCTGGGGTTCTGGGATTCTGGGGTTCTGTGATTCTGGGGTTCTGGACTGCTGGGATCGCACCCACTGTTGGGATCGCACCCCGCTGCTGGGATCGCACCCCACTGCTGGGATCGCACCCCGCTGCTGGGATCGCACCCTGCTGCTGGGATCGCACCCGCTGCTGGGATCGCACCCCGCTGCTGGGATCGCACCCGCTGCTGGGATCGCACCCTGCTGCTGGGATCGCACCCCTGCTGCTGGGATCGCACCCTGCTGCTGGGATCGCACCCCTCTGCTGCTGGGATCGCACCCGCTGCTGGGATCGCACCCTGCTGCTGGGATCGCACCCTGCTGCTGGGATCGCACCCTGCTGCTGGGATCGCACCCTGCTGCTGGGATCGCACCCTGCCGCTGGGATCGCACCCTGCTGCTGGGATCGCACCCCGCTGCTGGGATCGCACCCCGCCTCTGGGATCGCACCCCGCTGCTGGGATCGCACCCTGCTGCTGGGATCGCACCCACTGCTGGGATCGCTGCTGGATCGCACCCTGCTGCTGGGATCGCACCCTGCACCCGCTGCTGGGATCGCACCCGCTGCTGGGATCGCACCCCTGCTGGGATCGCACCCCACTGCTGGGATCGCACCCGCTGCTGGGATCGCACCCACTGCTGGGACCCCCGCCGCTGGGATCGCACCCCGCTGCTGGGATCGCACCCCGCTGCTGGGATCGCACCCCACTGCTGGGATCGCACCCGCTGCTGGGATCGCACCCCGCTGCTGGGATCGCACCCCACTGCTGGGATCGCACCCGCTGCTGGGATCGCACCCTGCTGCTGGGATCGCACCCTGCCTGCTGGGATCGCACCCGCTGCTGGGATCGCACCCCGCTGCTGGGATCGCACCCTGCCGCTGGGATCGCACCCCGCTGCTGGGATCGCACCCCGCTGCTGGGATCGCACCCCGCCGCTGGGATCGCACCCGCTGCTGGGATCGCACCCTGCTGCTGGGATCGCACCCACTGCTGGGATCGCACCCCTGCTGCTGGGATCGCACCCCTCTGCTGGGATCGCACCCTGCTGCTGGGATCGCACCCTGCTGCTGGGATCGCACCCTGCTGCTGGGATCGCACCCGCTGCTGGGATCGCACCCGCTGCTGGGATCGCACCCCGCTGCTGGGATCGCACCCTGCTGCTGGGATCGCACCCGCTGCTGGGATCGCACCCCGCTGCTGGGATCGCACCCCGCTGCTGGGATCGCACCCGCTGCTGGGATCGCACCCCGCTGCTGGGATCGCACCCGCTGCTGGGATCGCACCCCGCTGCTGGGATCGCACCCGCTGCTGGGATCGCACCCGCTGCTGGGATCGCACCCACTGCAGGGATCGCACCCCGCTGCTGGGATCACACCCCTCTGCTGGGATCGCACCCTGCTGCTGGGATCACACCCCTCTGCTGGGATCGCACCCTGCTGCTGGGATCGCACCCCGCTGCTGGGATCGCACCCCGCTGCTGGGATCGCACCCTGCTGCTGGGATCGCACCCACTGCTGGGATCGCACCCTGCTGCTGGGATCGCACCCACTGCTGGGATCGCACCCACTGCTGGGATCGCACCCCTCTGCTGGGATCGCACCCTGCTGCTGGGATCGCACCCCGCTGCTGGGATCGCACCCCGCTGCTGGGATCGCACCCCTCTGCTGGGATCGCACCCCGCCGCTGGGATCGCACCCCTATGCTGGGCTCTCTGCGCGTCAGGCTGAGCCTGTCACTGATCCCAGCTCGGGAGCGCTCAGCTGAGCCCGGCTGAAGCTGAGAGGATTTAAGCAGATGCCCTTCTCTCTCTAAGCCCGGGCTTAAACTCCTGAAGGGCTGTGGAGCTGTCGAGGGCGGGGGCACCGGCAGGAGCCGCTTCTTTTCCTTTTTCCTTTTCCCTTTCCTTTTCCTTTCCTTTCCTTTCCTTTCCTTTCCTTTCCTTTCCTTTCCTTTCCTTTCCTTTCCTTTCCTTTCCTTTCCTTTCCTTTCCTTTCCTTTCCTTTCCTTTCCTTTCCTTTCCTCCCCTTTCCTTTCCTTTCCTTTCCTTTCCTTTCCTTTCCTTTCCTTTCCTTTCCTTTCCTTTCCTTTCCTTTCCTTTCCTTTCCTTTCCTTTCCTTTCCTTCCCTTTCCTTTCCTTTCCCTTTCCTTTCCTTTCCTTTCCTTTCCTTTCCTTTCCTTTCCTTTCCTTTCCTTTCCTTTCCTTTCCTTTCCTTTCCTTTCCTTTCCTTTCCTT